>JARFJB010000966.1:642500-860000 GCA_036346205.1 Vesta saturnalis | reverse complement strand
GTGTGCTGTGTGCGTATGTGCGTGTGTGCTGTGTGCGTGTGCGTGTGTGCGTGTGTGCGTGTGTGCGTGTGTGAGTGTGTGCGTGTGTGCGTGTGTGCGCGCGTGTGTGTGTGTGCGTGTGTGTGCGCATGCGTGTGTTTTTGTGTGTTACAAGCTAAGATAGTGTTGTACAGCGTATACCGAAGTCACAACAAAAAATAATTTTAAGTCCCGTATTAAAAGAAGCACTTATATGGATATTCTACAGGTCTTACAAGCAGTTAATTAGTAAAGCTTACAGAAAACATTTTATCACCTATACATCGCAAACAAATCCTGATTAGCTAAGAAATATACTGCTAGGTGACTCCACTCCTATTACAGTAGATGATGACTCAGGAACAAACCCTAGTTACTCCCTGAAATATTCTACTAGTTAACACTACCTTTATTACAGACAACTACCCATTAGCCCATACCCCGCTAGATGGCGCCACAAACAAACCCTGTTTAATCCCTGAAATATACCACTAGGTAGCGCCACTTTTATTGCAGAAAATATCATTAGTTTATACACCGCTAGATGGCGCCACAATCAAACCCTGATTAATCTCTGAAATATACCACTAGGTAGCGCCACCTTTACTACAGAAAATACTCATTAGTCCATACCCGATAGATGGCGCCACAAATAAACCCTGAAATATTCCACTAGGTGGCGTCACCTTTATTATATAAAATACTCATTAGTCAATACCCCACTAGATGGCTCCACATACAAACTCTGTCTTTGAAGTTAGCAGCAGAGTCCCTGTACTATCGCCCCACCAAGGGCCTAACACAAGACCCTGTCTTATGAGGTAGCATTAGGGGTCCACACTATTTACAATCAGGGGGTGCAGGCCTACATTTGTCTTATGAGATAGCATTAGGTTCCTTATTCAAAACCCCTGCGGAGGCCCAGGCCAAGAGTTAGTTCCTACACCTGTCTTATAAGATAGCGCGAAGCAGCTAACACCTAAGAGCTATTTACTACACTTGTCTTACAAGAACCTCCATTAAAACAATTTCTCAGTGCGGCACCAGGTCCAAGACCTACTCCCCACACATGTCTTACAAGAACCTCCATTAAAACATTTTCAAACCCCTGCGCAAGTGCATACCCTATGTCGCTTTCCCAAGGTAAAAACCTGTTTCTCAAGGTAAACAACTTTCTCAAGGTCAAACTGTGTACAGCAACGTGGTAGGCCGTGGGAAATTCCCAAGTTCAAATGACGTCACAAAAAGTGAAAGTGGTGCCCGTATACTACTTACAGGTTGCCAGAATATCCTAACGTAACTTTGTGTAGCCCAAGTAGTGGCAGCTATGTTCGGGCTCTACGACGATTAAACAAAAGACTTTTGACCTTTGTCTAATGCTTAAACTATTTCGATTGTATAGGATTGGGGAATATTAGTTATTCACATATCTAATATACAAAGAGGAAACTAGTATCAGAATTTTAAGAATACTTTTTTCAGTTTGTAGTGCAGAAAAACAAACAATATTAAATAAACTAATTCTTACTTTGTCTTCATTTATATGTGCGATATGTTCCACGTGAATACTACATTTTATATTGTAGTTGTCAAGATTTCAATTTTAATGTTTTAATCTTAAAATTAAATTTTGCGTAAATTACTAATATTGTACGTACCCAATAATTTTTGGCTTTTAGGTTAAAATAATGTATAATTTATGTTCAATAGCTTTAACAATCAAGACAACATATAAATGTTTCTATTGGCGTAATTTTAATAAAAAAATCTCTTATTTACCAACATTATATATTATTGTAACACCTGTGTAGGTATCACGTGTAAAACTATCTACTACAAATTACTATATTTGCTGTTGAAAGTTACAAATTTAAAAGTATTTGCACTAATTTCAACGCAACATTTACAATTAATGTTATCCGCGGATTCGTCAACTACTTGGGCTGGTATTGTTAATGCAGAGTTTATTTAAAATTTCATTAAATAGTATTACAACTTAAACATAAATATTTACCCAATTTACAGTGGCTAAAAATCTCTCTTTTAATTTAAAAGTGAAACACTTTTTTCTCGCTCAAAAGGTCTAAAGTCGGCCGTGTATGTTTAAATCTAAAATATTCTTGTTACGGTTCTATACTTGTAAATTCATATTTTGTAACAATTTCTTGGTATATTCTAAAAACATTTTTAGATTTTTATAAGACATTTAAGTACAGTCCTGATTTGAAAAAAGCTCCTAAAAATTGAAATGCATTGGATTATATAAGAACCCATGCGTCTATTTCTCGAATATGAATTCTCCTCTCGTAGTAGATCAGATAACATTGGATGTCATTCCTAACCAAACCGACCTTGTATTTTATCCCTAAAAATACTGAAATTATAAAAAATGTTGGCTCCATATTTCTAAAAGAAATTTGGAGCTCGGATGGTTAAAAACGGCAGATACGCTCCATTACCCTCCTTAACCCTTAATTTCACACTCCTACAACAAATGTCAAAAACCGCCCTGTGGTTTTTTTTTTGTTCAATAAGGAACCCAAATTTTAATCTCCTAATAGAATTAATCAGGAAAATGATATCCACCTTGTAACGAAATAATTTTTGTTTTGGATACTTAAGTTACTTTGGTACTTTTCTATAAATTTTTGTACAAGTTGTACATATTTACTCAAACATTCTTTCTAGAAATGCTTACGTTGTTTCTGTTCATAACTTGAACCACATATTTCCAAGTAATTTTGTTATCAGTCTAATATAAATTTTCGTACCTTTGGTTATTCAAATGCTATAAATTCACATTTATATATTTCATTTAAAATCTGCATTGTTACTCCCTCTAGTGACGTATCCTAAAATATAGGTAATTAAGGGGAATTATATTACAAGCTTTTAGAAGTCCTCTCTAGATGGCGTTAGTGGAGAAATCACAATTTAGAATTTCTGGTTTTATTTAGATAAAAAGGGTGATAACAATGTATTGTGTTTAATACAACTTTAACATAAAAATTACGTCTTCTTTCTTTCCTGTGGGGTCCATTTTGCCAAGCGGAAAATTTTTTATGCCTTCTTGGAAAAATTCCTTATAATATAATACGATATAAATAATCGGATATATCTTCAAGAAGCATATTTTGCAATAAAAAAATTGGTGCTTTTCTAATTATCTGCAAGTTTTGTTGCTCGCTTACATGCGGTTTTAGAAAAATTTTCTTCGGCAAGATCGAGTAAGTTACCAGTGAATTTCTCTGATTTTATTAGTAATAACTGACTTTCTTTCTTAGCGTTTGAAGACGTTTTAATCAAGACATGAATTATTGATGCTTCCATAAAGCAAGAAAAGCGCTTCGATAGACTTTCATTTGGCCCGTTACATCTAAGGGGTAACGAATAAAGATTATTTACTTACATAATGTTAATTACCTTCTCCTTTTAGCTTCAACGAATTACCTGCTACTTTTAGCTTGCACGAATTACCTTCTTCTTTTGGCTTCAACGAAGTACCTTCTACTTTTGGATTCTACGATTTAACTTCAACTATTATCTCCATATTATCTACATACAAGTACTATTCTGGTTTACCTCTGACTCGTAACTAAAATCAAACAGGATCATGACAACTTCTGTCTATGTTCGTGATCCGAGAGCATCTACCGAACGTAATGACTATCTGCTTATAGAAAGGTTAGATCGTACCTTTTTCTTTTGTTTTCTCTATGGTTACATGAAGTTTAATTGAATAATGATAAAGTACACCTGCTAAAAATAACGTAATCAATTATTCAGTTAAAATAATACCTGTTATCACTATATCCTTGTTGCTGTATCAATAAGTAATCCTTCACTTCACAACCACCTAACCTTCCTTATCTGTTCTTTTACCATTACTTTCCTTCCCTCATTTTGTTTGTAATTATAATAATAACATTTAATTTTATCTGTTGTAGCTGCCATTTTTGGTGTTGTGTGCGACATCACTGTAATTGGGATTCGCACAAGTAATTACACAGTAGCCAAACTAACCGTTAGATAAACATATGTTTTCATTACATTTGGTGTAGACATTAATTTTTTGTTTCTCTTCTTGAAATGTATGCAATTATTAAATTTTCACATATATTTGGTTCATTATTGTTTAAGAAAAAAATGCTTGCTGAGCTATAAAAGTTTCGTGTGGCTCACTATAAAATTTTATTTCGGTATTATCTGTTTTGGTGTAAACCATCGCAAGTTGTTCTGGTTATTATTTAGTAATAAATTACGCTTTGTATAGGCGTCGATATACTTTTCTCTTTTAGGAATACAACGGAAGGCCTTCCCTTGAAAAGGGGAATTGTTTAAGTTTGGTTTTTTTGTAAAATAGAGAAAAACTATTCTGGCTTGTGAACGGTATTTAATTACTATTTCTTTTTTTGTACATTTGGGGTATTTAAATATATTGTTTTGTTGTGGATTAATTAGATCAACACCTTCAACTATTTAGTTTTAATTTTTTTTTAAATAAAATATACATTTGTTTCTTTCGCACTACAGCAGTGTTTTTATTTCTATTTCTTCTTGTACTTCCCTTTTCCTACAATCTCCTTGCTCATTCCATCCTGCACCACTGTCCAAGAGTCGGGGCAGCAGTGAACCTTAGCTCTATCTAGGGGAGCGGCTCTTGGCGCCGGCATCTTTAACATCCTTTCTTCTCTCACCCCGCCCGAACCGACATTTTTGAGCTAGTTCGGTGTGCTCACTATCTGTGAATGAGCAGAGAATCCTTTCCTTCTTCCTTTTTCTTCCAGCTCCCCGTTTAATCACGTAACAACCTTCAACTACATGTTTCACCCTCTTAAGGAGATCTTTTTAAATGGTTTCTTATTTTACACCTCACCATGTAGGCTTTCATACCTGAAAATTTCATGTCTCTAAGTTAACTGGTTTGTACTGTGGGTTGATGGGTGGTTCAGTCAGATTGTGATCCATATATAAAAATTATTAATGTCGTGATAGCCTTAATTTTCATAATAATATTGCGAAATTGTTAAAAATAAGACGAATACTCGTTTTCCGGTAACTGTCCTAAAAATATAATTAATCCATCTAAACAACTTTTAAAATATTACAAGTATAAGGTAACGTGTGAGTCATATATGGGGTAAAGCCGTGAACTAAACTTTACTTCGGGTCACTTATGGTTTTACTTAAACACTCAATGTTTTTTCATTTGTTTAATTCCTTTCACTTAACTTTTCTTTAAAGACTACTTTACCAACTTATTTATTGATATTTACATTATGTCGAATGTGAAATCAGATTTATATTGTATATCACTGTACTACGACAGACTGCAGCTGTTCCTTTTATGGGCATTTGCTTCATGGTATTGCTTGTCATACATTTTTTCGCAATGTCAATTTGAAAGAGATTTAATTTTGCACATATCCCATGGCAATTTTCACCCACCGTGATAATTAAATATGTTAGTATAATTCCCGGCGGTCGCCGGAAGTGTTGCCGCAGTAAAAAGCACACTATGGCCAGTGCATAAATCTTCATCTGTCAGACACATTTTGTAGTCTAATCAAACGGATTTACCAACGTTCTTTTGTAAAACTATGAAGCTTCCTTTTTGGTATCGAGTATCAATATATGTATAAAATAATTGTCTTTGTATACAATATTTATAATGTTGAAATAGGTCAATTCGTCGTTAAGGCAAGCACCGGTAATTTCTAGTACCAGCGCACTCTACGAAATTCCAAATAAATAACTAAAAGCAAGAATATTAAGTTAAATTGCTGCACTTCAGAGTTGTTTAGTCTCCTTGGGTTTGAACGTTCCAATTTTCAAACCCTTGAAATTAACTTTTGTACTATATTTGAAACTTCTCTGGAAGAAACCTAAAGTTAGCTTTTCTGACATCCACTAAATCTATTATTATTAAATAAATCAATTAATGCATAAATTTCATAAATTTTTATTGTTCTGCTAGAAATGAATGACAGGAAATGGTTGGATAAAAAATATTTGTAACTTTGCTCACTTATATTGTAATGATCCTGCAGATCCTTCCTAAACATTCCTATCCTTGTCAAAAAATTCCTCAAAACTTATTTCCTACTTCCTTCCACAACTATATTTACCTTATTTAAAAATGTTATTCTCATTCTCTATTGTCACGACCAATATTATCCCTTTAATTCTCCCCTTTGACGGTTTCGGTTTTCGCCCCGAAAAAGGATTTTCCTGTATCTAAATATACATCCCAGTTCCACTTCTGTTACTTATCATATTACCCCTATAACATACATATCGTCTTTATCCCCTTATAAATTACCACCTGTCACCGTACAGAAATTATATCATACCTACTTCTTAAATTACCTTGTATTTAGTCATCCTATATAGACATACTCCAACGTAACCGTTATTATTCATCCCTACATAATATCTACTCCCAATCAACAAGAAATTAACCCTACACATGAATAACACCTGTTGTTCCTGTTTCACCACCAAATACCATTTCTAACTTAAATTAGAAAGAAAGCAAATCCCGTACTTACTCAGTATGTAATCCCATCCTCGCACCATTGATACACCACGTTTTTTATACTAATTAGTTATTATCCCTCGTAATTAATTAAACAAATCTGTTCACCGTTATACCACATTTTTATCGTATGTTTTCAGGTTTAAAAGCGTAGCACTAAAGGAGAGGTTTGAATCTAAACTAGACCAGAGGCGTAGACTTTTTACAAAGTCGAGGAAGAATCAATAGAATATTATTTAACATTGTTTCTTTGAATTATATACTTGTTTATTTTCAGTTTTATTTAATTTTGTTAGAATCATATTGTACAGTTTTGTATATAATTTTAAATTATGTGTTTTCCCGCCGGCATTGCCGCTTAATTGCGATATTAAGTTTTACTTGCGCTTATCAGCAGCGAGTCAGTCATTTAAGATACTCCGTATTGACATGTTTGTTAATCTGGCATTTCTTGCTATTTGTAATATTAAGTTGTATTTGCGTCGTTAGATGCAATTTTGCATTATTTGCATTCTCTTTTATTGAAAGAGTGTTACATCTGTGTATTTGATTATTTAAATTTAAGTTGTATTTGTGTTTCGTTTTGGTTCGGAAGTGTTTATTAAAAACTATATAAGCTATCGAAGTTTTATTGTCTTGAAATCAGCACCTACAATAGGCGGGCTTCTCCATCTTCAGGGGTCGGCTTCCCACTACTCAATTCTAGTCATTGTAATAATCTTACAAATTGGTCCATCGAGCACGGATATTATTTACTACAAGTTACAACAATTTCGGTCCATTTTGATCCTGCTTGGAAATTTCCAGCCGCAATTACAACAGAATCATCAGGTCCTTCGGTTTTAACGTACAGCAAATTGACTGAATCTTCAGCATCAACGAGCGCAACAAGGCGCGCATTAACAGAACTACGTCCACAAGCGAGACGACACCTTCTTGCGTGCGAAAGCTTCAAGCATCTTGAGGGATGCGCCAGCCATCTGCTCAGTCTGCAGAATTAGCGCCAAAGACGGCGTCGGTGTACTATGGGTCCACGATATCAATGAAGCGCTCTCCCACAACAACGCATAAGCAGTAAGTGTTTTTTCTTTCCTTATCGTTTCCTTTGAATTTTATGCAACGGTTTTTTATATATAAAATACGATATTGCGTTTTATTTTCTTACAAGTATAGCCTGCGTTTTGAACGTATTTATGTGTGTCTTGCTGGGTTGGCCGTTTTGTAAAACGATTTATTATTCTATGTGACTTGGTCACCGTTCTTTAAACGTACGAATTTAGTATTTGAAGTTAGTTGCATTGTTTTTGCGATTTACGATTAATATTTACAAATTTTCAAATTATTTATTACGCTTGTCCTGCTGTCCTTTATGGGTTAAAATTATTTTAAGCGTTTGGGTTGAATTTTATTCGAATATTGAAGCCATACGAGGTGCGTTCAAATTGTCGCATGTATTTAAGCATTCCTTGTGCACCAAATAACAAATCAAATTGGTTTGAATGTATGTTAACCTTATAACTTGCATCTAAATATTGTGTTACGAGTTTCAAATAGGCAACGTAGTTAAACGTTTATTATACCAAATTAATTGGTTTTATTTATCTTAACCTGATAAATAGGTAATCTTGTTTATTTATTTTTGCCAATCATTTAAAATGGCTCCGAATAAAGAGATTAAATTACTTCTGGTAAGCGCCAGAAGTATTCTTAAACAAAGCGAAGATTTTGATTCTTTATTGAACTTTATCGATGAAAGTGCTTCCGTTACGGATTTAAAAATGCTAAAAATCAAGCTCGATTATTACAAACCCCTGTTAGAAAAATATGAGGGAACAATTAATCAGCTCGTTGCCAGTGAGGTACAACTGGACGACGTGCCAAGCCTTTTTGAATTTCGGGAGCAATATTTTTCCCTCTCAGTCATTGCTGAGGGACTACTAGAAAAACATGAAAACAAGTTTAAACCAATGCCTCGTAGCAATCCGAACGATTCTATTGCTTTCGTCGCTTCAAACCGCAGAAGCGTAAAGGATAACGTCAAATTACCAACCATCGCCTTGCCTAGTTTCGATGGCAATTATCAAAACTTTCGTAGTTTTTTCGAAATTTTCGATGCATTAGTTGGCTCTAATGCCGATTTATCTCAAACGGAAAAATTTCTGTATTTGAAAAATTGTTTAAAGAGTTCAGCAACTCACATGATAAATGAACTCAAATCGACTGAATCTAACTATGATGTAGCCATCCGTTTATTAATACGATAATAGGAAATTATTAATTTTCAGTCATTTCGATTCACTTTTCGAGTCCCCTAAATTAAATAGGGATTCCAACTTAAGAGATTTTTATGATAATCTCATCAAACACTTGCGAGCGGTCGAAAATGAAAACCTTACCGATGATGAATATAAAGACGCGGTTATTGCTTACATAGTGAAAAATAAAATTGACTCTCGTACTAAAAAACTTTCCCAAGAGAATTCCATCAATTCAGGAAATCTCTCAATTCCTATCGGATAAGTGTAACGTCATTGACGATACCAATAATAGCACGAAAACTACGAATTCTCCTAAGAAAAACAATTCTAAGGGATCATATACGTTAAGCCAAACGTCATATTCTTGCGCTATGTGCAAGGAGCAACATTTTCTAAATCGGTGTTCGTCCTTTTTAGCCTTGTCTACCAAAGGTCGTTTTAATAAAGCGAAATCCTTGAAGCTTTGCTTGGTGTGTCTTCTCCACGGCAACAAATCGAAATGTACTTCTACATTTAACTGCAACTTTTGCAACCAACGCCATAACTCCTTGTTATGCTTTAAAAATGCAAGGACTCCTAACCAAAATGAACCTCCATCGCGCTCCGATTCTCCGAGCGTCTCCGCTCCGACTATTTCAGAAGGAACAGGTGTATCTTCGCCAGCTGGTACTTCAGCCAGTGCTGCAATTTGCAACATTACAAGAGCTTCAGAAGTGTTACTAGCCACCGTCCAAGTCAAGGTCAGTAGTGGCAAAAAATCATTCACAATTCGTGGTTTATTAGACCCAGGTTCTCATCATAACCTGATTTGGGAGAATTTGCTCAAAAAATTGAATTCTCCTTGCAAGCCCATCAACTTAATTTTGAGAGGAGTTAATGACGCCGTTTCGTCTTGCTCCAAATATTCTTCGGTGGAATTGCAATCCACTACCGGGCGTTTTAAATCAAATATCGACTGCTTAGTCGTACCTACTATCACTGACCAGCTCCCTCGAGTTCGGTTCAGCAGGGATCTTTTAGATATCCCATCGCATCTGCGTCTAGCGGACAGCTCTTACAATGAGCCCGGAGACATCGACATTTTACTTGGTTCTGCAATTTTCTATAAAATTCTTTTACCCCAAAAGGTTTCATTGGGTACTACTTTACCTACCTTACAAGGCACATTGCTGGGTCGTAGCAGGATCTTTACCAACCAACTCCAACTTCCGTGGTACCTCGGCAATATCATGTCACACGACGACCGCGGTCAACAACCCGGATCTTGATTTACATCATTCTTTAACCAAGTTTTGGGACTTAGACAATCCTGTTCCTAATTTCAAACTATCTTTACTCTCCAATGAAGAGAGGTTTTGCGAAACTTATTTCGCCAATACAATTCATGATGACACAGGTCATCTCATGGTCTCCATACCCTTTAATTCAAATTTAACTTTGTTAGGTGATTCAAGGCAAAGCGCTGAATCCCGTTTCCTTAATTTGGAGAAGCGACTCCTAAAATCTCCCGATCTTCTCCGGGAGTATTCTAAGTTCATCGATGAATACGAATCCATGGGTCACATGACCAAAATTTCTGAATCCAGAAGTCACAGCCCTGTTGAACCCCGCTTATCGAAATCATTAATGGTCCCGTTGACATAGTGGATACCCCCCCTCAATTTTTTCCGCATCACGCTGTTATCAAGCAGTCGTCCTTGACTACAAGGCTGCGTGTCGTTTTTGACGCTAGCGCCAAATCTTCAACCAACGTTTCAGTCAACGATGCCCAAATTGCTGGACCTCAAGTCCAACGTAACTTATTCGATATTTTACTTCGATTTCGAACCCATCCAGTCGCTCTTTGCGGTGACATTGCCAAAATGTATCGAATGATCAACATCGATCCATCTTGCCGCAAATTCCAACACATTCTTTGGAGGGATAATCCAGATAAACCTCTCGAAATTAACCGTTTGAACACGGCTACTTATGGTACTGCTTCAGCCACTTATTTGGCTACTCGTTGTTCAGAGTACCTCGCCGAGTCGCACAGGGATTCCTTTCCGGAAGCTTCCCAGGTCATTTCCAAACATTTTTACATGGATGACCTACTATTTTCGACAGACTCAGTCGAAAATGTCTTGTAAGTCAAGGAGAATATTTCTGCCATACTTTCTTCGGCAGGATTTACAATTCGTAAGTTTTTATCAAACATGCCGGAAGTCCTCGACCCGGCAAGCTCCGACGATGTTGAGTTATCTACTCTACCGATTGAAGAACGGTCAGATTCTAAAACTTTATGTTTGCATTGGGACTCCTTAAATGACTCGTTGTTTTGCAAAATTGATTTACCTGATGACGATTCAATTCTCACCAAGAGAAAAATGTTATCGGTCCTTGCAAAGGTTTTTGACCCATTGGGTTTTTTTCGTCACTTGTCGTCCAATGCAAGTTGTTTATCCAAAAATTGTGGCAACTCGGGCTGGATTGGGATGACCCAGTTTCAGAGGATCTAAGTTCCCAGTGGGTTCACTTCAAGGACCAACTGGTTCGTTTGAACGACATTCGCATTCCACGCTGGATTGCTACGTCGCGCGCTGACCTCGCGTTCCATAAGCTTTCTGCGGGTCTGAGGCCTCCTGTGTCGTTCACAAATCCACTCTCGCATGTCCGAGTCGAGTTGCACGGATTTTGCGACAGTAGTTCAGTCGCGTATGGTTGCTGTTTTTATGTGCGCTATGCCCTCCCTGATGGCAGTGTACGCAGCAATCTATTATTTTCAAAATCTAAGGTAGCTCCTTTGCGCACCATAACAGTCCCTCGTTTAGAGCTGTGTGTGGCCGTATTGCTGGCACAGTGGTGTTTCAAAATTTTCAACTCCTTTGACATTATTTTTCATAATGTTTTTCTGTGGACTGATTCCAAAATCGTTCTAAGTTTGATCAATTCTACCCCAAACAAATACAAGGTTTTTGTTGCGAATCGTATCGCAGTTGTCCAAGAGTGTACCAACACTCAAGATTGGCATCACGTTGCCACCACTGACAATCCCGCGGATTTGATCTCGCGTGGAACTGATATTTCTGACCTCAGAGCTAGCCAGTTATGGTTCCAAGGTCCTGAGTTCTTATCTCAGAACGAGTCCCATTGGGACATTAACCCAAGTATCATCGATTTCAACGAATCTACGGAAATCAAACAGAGTGCCTTGGTAAACGCTGCTTTAGCACAACCAAACAATCCGATCTTTGAGAAATATTCCTCCTTAGGAAAATTACAAAGTATTTTTTCGTACGTCCTTAGGTTCGTACACAATTGTCGTAATTCCGACAAGTTAAAGGGTCCATTAAAGGTTAATGAACTTGAAAATTCATTAATAACCCTGACCAAGTTGTGTCAGCTTGAATCCCTCGCTGTGGAAATTAAGGCCATACAAAACAAACAAAATCTGAAGTCTTCTCATATCCAGTCTCTTAGTCCCTTTGTGGACTCCCATGGGTGCCTCCGCGTCGGAGGTAGATTAACATATTCAAATTTTGGATATGAAAAGAAACATCCCTTGATATTACCCAAGAACCATAAATTCACCGAACTCATAGTTCGACATTTCCATAGAGAGCTCCTACATGGTGGCGCTCAACAGTTGCTCTACAATATAAGAGAGCGGTTTTGGCCCATTGGCGGCCTGTCTTATATTAAGAAGATCTTGAGATCATGCGTCCCGTGCTTCAAGGTCAAGCCAATTGTTGTGCACCCTTTGATGGGCAACTTGCCCGAAATACGTTTAAATTCGGTGAACCCTTTCCATAACGTCGGTCTGGATTACGCAGGCCGATAAACATAAAGGACAGGAGCACGAGGGGTGCGCGGCTCAGCAAGTGTTATATTTGCGTTTTCGTGTGTATGGTCACTCGGGCCATACATTTAGAGCTTGTGACGTCATTATCTACAGAAGCCTTTTTAAATACGTTGAAACGATTTATAGCCCGCAGGGGCTTGCCTCGATGTATATCGAGTGACAACGCAACTAATTTCCGCGGTGCCAAGACGAAAATTGATAATTTATATGCTCTGTTGCATCGTAAGGATTCCCAGAATGGAATCATTACTTATTTAACAAACCGCGGTATCCAATGGGAATTCATTAACCCGCGATCTCCCCACGAGGGCGGTTTGTGGGAAAGGGCGTAAATTCGTCAAGACACACCTAAAGCGTGTTTTAGGGAACGCCAACCTAACTTTCGAGCATTTATATACGACTCTAACATTAATAGAGTCTGCTCTAAATTCAAGACCGTTGTCTAGAATATCCTCGGACCCTAACGATCTTAAACCGTTATCTCCTGGTCACTTCCTGATCGGTCGCTCTTTGAGCGCCATTCCTGAACCCGATCTTACTAGTGTTGTGGAAAATAGATTGCTTATTTATCAGCGCGCCCAGCAGTTGGGTCAGCATTTTTGGAGAAGATGGAGCAGAGAAGTAGTGCCTGACCTTCGGCGTCGGCAGAAATGGTTTCGGCATTTGCCGGACCTTTTGAAGATAAACAGCATCGTCCTTCTAAATGAGGACAATTTACCCCCACTTCAATGGGGCATCGGGAGGGTCATACAGCTTCACCATGGCCACGACGGCGTGCTACGAGCTGCCTCAATTCGGCTCGCCAACGGCAATACAGTGCGTCGTTCAGTGCACCGTTTATGCGTGCTGCCAACTTAGTGCAAAGTGCGTGAGTTTGTTTTATGCGCCATTTGTGCATTTTAAGTTAGTTAACTTGTTGAAATCCAACTGATTTCAAGGCGGGCAGTGTACAGTTTTGTATATAATTTTAAATTATGTGTTTTCCCGCCGGCATTTGCTGCTTAGTTGCGATATTGATTTTTACTTGCGCTTATCAGCAGCGAGTCAGTCATTTAAGATACTCCGTATTGACATGTTTGTTAATCTGGCATTTCTTGCTATTTGTAATATTAAGTTGTATTTGCGTCGTTAGATGCAATTTTGCATTATTTGTATTCTCTTTTATTGAAAGAGTGTTTCGTTTTGGTTCGGAAGTGTTTATTAAAAACTATATAAGCTATCGAAGTTTTATTGTCTTGAAATCAGCACCTACAATAGGCGGGCTTCTCCATCTTGAGGGGTCGGCTTCCCACTACTCAATTCTAGTGATTGTAATAATCTTACTCATATTATAATTTCCAATTTTCGTTGTAAATAAACCTATCCTGTTATTGTGGTAAACGATTGTATAATTAGACTAGGTTAGGCAACCCAACCTACTTCCAAGCATCCATAGTAATCTGAACCTCCACTTGAGAAGGTATTCATGTTCAAACAGAGCATACAAATTGTAAAGTAATAAATTTTGTAACAGGTAAAAGTGAGGTAGCAGTTATCAGAACCAGGAAGAATTACAATATAATAAACTATTATTATCTTTTACTTTATGAATTTCTTAAAAAAACTGAATTGGTATTCAATTGGTCCATTTTTTGTGCAATCACCATTAACATGAGAAATTTAAGTTTATATTGTTACATTCAGTAGTATTAATCTAACAATGAAATATAAAAGCATTAACACCGCATACGGAACGGTTAAATAATCATATTTAATATAGATTCTTGTTCTTGTTTAATATGTAAAAAAAAACTATCACAAATGTTCCGGTTTGTTTTTAAATTACCATTATTTTATACCTAATTAGCGCAAAATAACAAAAACGTAGCATACCACATGTAACATTTAATACTTCTTAATTTAAACGACTAAAGATTTTGCGGTAATGATAATTGATTTTATTTATTACAATGAATAATGGGTTTAAGTTAAAAAAATAAATGTAAGTTTTGTGTTAAAACAAAATGTTGATTGCAAACACTGTACTTATAACAAGAACTAACCTTAAGAGACAAAAATCATTTATTTATAATACCTTTAGAAAATTACTTATAACATAAGGAACAAGTATCCAGTAAGTGTATTGTCTCAAGTATGGTGCAAAGATTACTAAACTAAAATAATCGATTGGACGTGCCACTTTGAATTTTAATTGTTGTTAGGATCAAAGAAGTATTCTAATTTTAAAAAGCTCTCATATTTATTATGTCAACGTAGTTAGGCATTTTCATGTATGTCATATTATATAGTTGGTCTTTGAAGTCTTGCTACAGTTTGCTTTTACGGCGGCAACGTTGTCGGGACTCACAAATATCTAAGAGTATATAATTTGTTTAAAAAAACGAGTTGCATAAGCAACCCGTACCTCGGGATTCATAGCGACCTGATAACATATCGGGCTCAACAGAGTACATTTGGTACCTATATATATATATATATATATATATATATATATATATATATATATATATATATATATATATATATATACGTAAGTGTAAGTACTAATTATAGTTAAAGGTTGAGAATTTCAATTAACTTAATTGAATTAAATTGAGGAATCGAAAAATATTATTATCTTTATCATATGAATTAATTATTACCTACCTTTGTCTAAACTGCTGTTTTAATTACTTTACAATTTCCATACGATAACTATGATTGGCATTTAGTAATTTTACTTTAGGTTTGTACTTTGCTTACACTATCTACCTACTTTTGTTTATTTTATTACATTCAAAGCACTGGAATCGATGCCTACCGATTAAAATATAAAAAAGGTTGGTTAATGGTGATAGTATTTCAAGTACCGTTTTTTGTAATCGGTTTGTAGTAGTTTTGTTTAAAGTGGGTAAAGTTGTTCATATGTCTCACATTGGATTATTAAAAGTAACGTAAGTGGAAGATGTAACACCACATGCCTACTTTTAACTGTAAAAAAGGGCGCCTAAATACCTCACTTCACTTACGCAGAAGAAAACGTGAACCTACTCCATATTGTAAATATTTCCGAACCAAGTACATACACCGTGTACGTGTTTATCAAATATAAAACGTAACGTTGTACGCTGGTAACACCAGAATAAAAGAAATTTAGTATCTAAAAAAAACTAATTTGTATTATTAAATTTGACATAATGACTAGTAAATCCAAACATATTATTAAAGATAGGTACATACCCCTACTTGTATTTGAAATAAAAGAATTTGAAGTTACTTGTGGAAAGGGTGATGTGTATTTGAAAACATTCTATTTTAATAATAATACTGCGCGCTGCATAAAAATATTAGTAAGGAGAGCGTTCATATTTCAAAAAACTGTTTCGTTAAATCATTAACGATTATTGGTAGTCAATATATTATCTATATAGTACTGAAAGTAGGTATAGGTAATTCAATATGCAATGGTTTAACGTAGAAGTATTACAGCAACTTGAAATTCTATTGCTTTTTTTTAATTTTCCTTTTTCGTTTATTGATTTTTTTACAACTTTGAATTAAAAGTAGGGTAAATCTGGAGAAGAAGAGTTTACTGAACGAATTGTAATCCATCCAATGCAGGTGGTTTTGAAAAATTACGTATTTAATCGTGCTTACTGCAGGCAATAGAAAAATTATTAATTTATGTTCCTGTTCTGAAGTAATTTAAATAATAATATGCAAATCTAAAGTATTACTAATACATAATATAATTTTAAATAAACAAAATATTGTTTGATTTGTATAACATAATAGATTTGCCTTTGGCATTCTCGTTTGAATAATCACGTCAATACAATTTAGCTTCATTAAAGCATATATAATTACTATATTTATACTGAACGACCATCAATCATTACATTATAGGTACAAATTTTTTTTAATCAATCACTCGACAGTAGTCAAGTTGGGGCCAGCCTAATGGGCCAGCGGCGCCTTTTTAGTCATCCTCTCTTGTAGTCCAGCAATCGACAAGTGATCTCGCGACAACACAATCTTCTGGGCTAGACATACATGTCTTACAACGTGACCAGTGCGGGTGCCTTAACAACCTTTTATGATTATTATTATTAAATAACACATAATATTAAAAGTCAACATAAAGTGAATATCTAATTACATGTTAACGTGAGAGTTTACGATTTTTAAGATGCTTTCTTATGCATTAGGCTGAAAGAGCTGACGCAAGACTATTTTATATGTGGTTCATTGAAAATTGTGTTATGAACGAACGTCTATGAATCAGTGTGTTTTACTAACGTACAACGGTATAAGCTGAAGTATTGTGTGTAAAGTGCGCAATGACCAAATATGGCCCCTTTGACAAATAAATCTCAAAGGACACGCCGAAAAATCATCGAGTGGTCAGTAGGTGTTCTCTTGGCACTTATTGATGTCACTGTAGGTGTTGAACCAATCACATATAGAGGTGAGATATCACAATTAGACCCTAGATTTTATTACAAAGCTTTAATTAGAATTTAGGGAAGAAAATCAATATATTTTGTTCATCAATATAAATTATGCACAATTTATAATTACCATGAATTTATCCTATACTATCTGACTTTTACTAACTTTACCGCTAATACGAGATTCAGTTACCTAGCTCTCAAGACCTTTGCTTACCTGCGTAACACTATTTAATTACATACTGGGTTACAACCCGTTCAATGTAAAAAAAATATCTCGTTTGTAATAAAGTTTACAGAGAAATTCTTATGTAATTAGAAGTTTTCTTAGAAGAATACGTAATATTAAGCGTTTTATCTCTAAATATAAATGTTTTGCTTATAAACGAAATTTCGTAAATGAGGATGCGGATTTAATGAATAATTATGTTAATTCCGGAATTTTAAGTCAAACACGAAATCGCGGTTAGGGCCAAGATAAAATATTACCTAAATACACAGTGATAAGTGTATGAATAAGCAATTTGAATATTTATAATAGGCTATTACCCACAATGCCTCCGAGAAACGTAATTTCTAATATACAACATAACAACATTTGTTATGGTACATGATTTTACAGACAAACCTTCTAATTATAAGAAAAATTAAGCTACATTCGTAACTCCAAAAAAAAAACAACTTAGGATGATTAATTAATTAAACATACATTGCTCACAAGAACTTGAATTTCCAAATAATGCAGTAATTAAAAGTGTGTAAGTGCATATTAGTAATTTAAATTTTATACAAGTTTTGTACTTAAACTCGCCAAATTAAGTTATCTCCAATAAAAAGGAAGGATTTTAAAGAAACAAAAATTCCCATGTTAATTCATTAATATAAATAATTTCAATGCTACTGTATATAATATATAATTACTGTTTTTTTTTATTTCTATGCAGAAACTTTAGCATGATTATTCATAATATTTATGATTTATGACCTACACAGTTCTAACAATACTAATATTTTATATATTTTACGTATATTTGAGTTTGTAGAAATTGAAAATGTTATACTTTAAATCCTTTTTTCATATAAAAGTTGTTTATTATACTAATTAATAGTGTATACTTATATATTAAAAAAACGAATACAAAAATGGGTGGGTAGAGCGAGTTGATTACATTAATACCTGTATTTTTTAATGAAACGATTTATTAATTACTAAATGGTTTACCAAGCTATATTTTCATTCACTTAATGTTTACATGTGTTAAGTTTGGTATAAAATATATTTTAAAACATTAAAGATGATCGTTTTTTATATTTGTTTTTAACAGCACATTAATATTTTTTATATTATATTTAACTGGCCAAATGGGGATAGAAATTTTTAGCTTTTGCTACAAATTTAACAAAATGAAAGCATTGAATGTTTTATATTTAGTATTGTGACCATTAATTACATTTAAAGTGCAGTTTCCACTTTTGTTAAAATTCTTTTCTCGTGACAAGGGTATATCCATAAAGTTAGAGCGGGTTACAAATTTTATCGGCCCATTTATTTAACATTACATAAATTAGATACATCTATATCAGATTTCAAAATCTCGAATACTGTGGTCTAAACAACTACTGGACAGTTTCGTTTAAAGTAATATATGTTAATTGTATCGAGCATGAATTGATAGTAAACCTATTCCTAAAACATTTGTGTGATTTATTTTAAAGCTGGGGTAGTATTAATCTTAGACTTAACCCTCACATAATCATATGGGCGCAATTTTGGTAATGAGTATTCTTTTAGGTACTTTTTTTATAGTCTTGTACAGATTCCATTTCCCAGTTATTCAATTGATCAGTGTTTCCAAGTTACGTCCCGTAGATGATGTGATCCTCTTGGTACGCACAGAGCCTTTTTTTTCACATTTCACGCCCTGGAGACCATCAAAATTTCTGCTCTGTAGTGATTTAACAAGAAAATTGTTTCTCTTAATTTTGATTTCTCGATTAAAGTAGAAACATTGGCTGGGAATTGTCAACTTAAGTGCATTTGTTAAGATACATAATGTCAAATCTGATATTTGGAGAGAACAGTTTTTATGATACTAGGAAGCGAATGAACCACATTAGGTTTAAAAAAAATAATTTACTGCAGACCCTCAAAACAAGTCGGCCTTGACAATGAAACGAAAACTATTTGTAGGTAAAGTACCCTTTTTGTTCATGATGCGGCAAAATTTTACTAAAAAAAGTTGTTCATAATCAATAATTATGGCCTTATACAGATCTACCTACTTTCATTAAACCGCTATTTTTTAGATTAAACAAAATAAATTGTTTTTTTTTAAAGCTCTATGAAAAGACAATTGACTAATCTTAAGTACTGTCAGATTACAATTTGAAGTAACCTTTTGCTCAAATTTCAATTACTCGTACATCATGTTAACGTTACAGCAAAGAATTTACGTTGTTCAGTGTTATGGGCTTGCAGAAATTGCATATATGAGAAGTGGTTCCACAGTTTAACGAGAGATTTCCCAACACCAATCTTGCACGTATGACTTGCATGCGAAAAGTTAAGAAATTTCTGGCAGCGTTCTTAACGTTAAGAAAGAAATAAAGAAATATGATGAAAACGATGCCGCAACTATTGTTGCTAGTGACTGCGTAGAAGAATATCCCAAATTATCATTGAGGGAACGTTCACGTAATCTTAATGTTAGTAAATCGGAATTGCAAAGAATTTATAAATCCAACAAGGTAAAGCCATTCAAACCAAAATTTGTACACACTATTGAAGAAGGTGATGCAGGTCGTAGATCATTATTTTGTCTTACCATCGGGGAAAAATATATTGTGGAACGAAATTGTTATAAAAACATCGTCTTTTCAGACGAAGCAACTTTTACTACAAATGGCGTTATTTCATGTCAAAATTGTCGATTCTGGTCGACAGAAAATCCAAACATTCGGTTCAATTGGAGGAGACAGTATTACCAAAGAATGAATGTGTGGTGTGCCGTTTCAGATCGTTGTGGAATTCTTGGTCCTTTCTTCATAGAGGGACGGTTAAAGCAGAATGAGTATCTACAGCTACTTGACAGATTCAGGGAAGAGTACTTACGCGACTTACCGCTGACAGAAAGACAAGTAATTTATTTCCAGCAAGACTGATGCCCTGCACATTCGATAGCACGCGTAGATAAATGTATAAATTTGATGTTACGAGAAAAGTGGATAGTTACAGTATTAGATTTTTTTATGGGGTCGCCTGAAATAACTGGTTTACTCTCAACCAGTACCCAAGAATAGAGAAATACTAAAAGAAAGAATAAGATACGGAGTACACCAAATACACATTGAGGAAATTCGGAGCAGCTTCACAGAATTCAGACATCGCATAGAAAGGTGTACAGAAAGTGGTGGCGGTTATGTTGAATAATTAATTTACTGTATATCAATGCTATTATTACTTTCCGTAAGTTAAATTTGTTGTAAATACTATTTCTTTCGTTAAATTTTCTTCAAACGGAATTTTAAGAAAATACAATTTATTTTGTTTAATTTAAAAAATTGCGATATAGTTAAAGTACATAGATCTGAAATTTTGTATAAGGCCATAATTACTGATTGTGAACAACTTTTCGTAGTAATATTTTCCCGCATCATGAACAAAAAGGGTACTGTACCTTATAGGACTTGTTTTTCAAAAACTGAAAATATTCTTCAAATTCTTTTCAAACCAAGCAGGGCTTAATCCCACAATCTTAAAATTCAAAAATTTTAGTCCATTACACCTCTTGTAACATCAATCCTGGGACGCGCGATATATATATATATATATATATATATATATATATATATATATATATATATATATATATATATATATATAATGATGATTCTTCAGGGTTGTCTCGTGTAAATTGTCCCCCACGGTTCTTAAAAGAACCGGTGTTGAACTGACGACGTTTCGGCAGAATCTCATCTGCCATTTTCAAGTCTCCGTGTGAAAGTGAAAGTATCAGCACAACGACCTATACCCAATCCAAGGGTTTCCTGTAGAGAAGTTTAGGCGAAAATTGGAGTTTCAAAAGCAATAGTATCCAAGATGTTGATACCTCATCAGTATTATCATTATAACATACGAATTTCACACTATTAAACCCTTGGGATTCCGAGAAGTGAATTAATTTCTGTCAATAGTTTTTACAGAAGTGCCAAGAACTAGCAAATTTTGGTAGAAATGTTACAAGGTCTGATGAAACCCACACAAGTACCACAGGAATATTCAACAGACACAATATTCACCACATTTGTCAAATGAAAATGTTCATCCAACGTTTGCTTGTCAAACGCAAAGTCTATTTTTTGGGTTTAACGTATCCTGCTTTATACGTGGGGTATAATAGTATTCCATATTTTCGAAGGAAATCCTAATGCTGAGCGTTATATAGAAATAGTGAACAATGACTACCAGAATTGTTGGCAAACATTCCTGAAAAACATATTCCAAATATTTATTTTCAGCAAGACGGTACTCCAGACCATACTGCTTTAGCAGTGAGTAATTACTTAGAAAACTATCTCCCAAATCTTTGGATTGCAACATTCGGTTCTGTGTTATGGCCGCCATGATCTCCAGACCTGTCAATACTGGGTTTCTTGCTATGGGGTTTTCCGAAAGACATAATTTACCAAATCCCTCATAATACCACTCAAGGTCTGCAGCATGCTGTAGAAGAGGCATTTTGTATGGTTCAACCGGTTCACTTATTAAATGCCGTTAGAGCCATTACAAGATGTAAATTGTGTTTGAGAGAAAATGGCAATTAGTTTAAGCAATTTATGTAGAACATATTCAAAGTATATTTTTTTATTTCATTGTAGTGTTTTGTTATGGTTCGTGTTTTCTGTTTTTTTTTTAATTGTCCGAATCTGTGGTATACTGATTTTACGATGATTATCTTCCCCTTTTCCCAGAAAATCCTTGTCAGTTTTAAAAATATATATATCGATGTTTATATGTTTGAAAAGCTAAGAAAGAGCTGTATCTGATGCTTGCCAAGCCAATTATGATTCCCATTTAAAAAATTCTAGTTTATATTATTATTCAAAAACCGCACCCCCTAGAAAAATTATAAGTACGCCACTGAATTTCAGTGCTTCACAATATACAAGTACCGTTGACGAAACCTATCAGTATAATAGTATTAAGCGACATTGAAAAAGCACGTAGGGCTATCAGTCGAAGACAAAACAACATAGTAGAATTTTCGATCTTGCCATGAAATCTTGGTCAACAAAGTAGCACGTGAATGTAAACTGCAAATTTCTATCTTTGATAATAATAAAGATCTCTTTAAAAACAACTAAAACAATGAAATCGAGCCACACGGTACATTGATTTTCATTCATGTCTACATCAATAACTGTTTTCTGCATTTTCAATTGTTGAAAATTTTTTGTTGGATACCTTTCTAAACTCCATTTTCCCTAAATTTGCAAATGTTCGACATTAAAACTTTCACTTCTAGTTACTACATTTTTAACCTTCCGTTTGATTGAGTGTAAGTATTTTTTCAGTCTTGGCGTAATTATGTAACAACGTTTGGTGGCATTCGAGCTTTTGTTGTTGACGTTCTTTTAGATAGCACAAAACCGAACTAAACACATTATCGCTTCCGGTTTTTAATTTAAGCTTTGTTCCTAACTTTATTTCTAGTTTCGATTTCCGAATCACTAGCATTTGTTTAACACTATTTATTATTTCTGCCTAATTGCAAGATTTTGTGTTAAGTAATTGAATGGAGAAAGAGACCAGAAGCCTGAGAACTTCTGGAATGAAGCAGAGGAGGTGTTGAACGTATGTAAGCCAAACGAAAGAGTGATGATAGTCGGGGATATGAAAAGATGGGTGGCTGTACAGAGAGAACATACTGAACGCATGGCAAAGAGGTGAATCTAAAAGTATGATTGATTTGAATGTATGATAAAGGAAAGAGAGATAAGGAGTTTTACAAATAAAAGGGTATGTCAGAGGCAATGTGTGAATCTTGCGGAAGCTAGGGAGGTATGTGGAAATAGAAAGGCATGTAGAAAGATTGTGAATAAAAAATAATTAAGTGGCAGGGATTGTTTTACCTACCCCGCAAGGGAATGGCGTGAAGGTTAAGTTAAGTTAGTTGATTAGAATCGCAGTAATTCTAACCTTTTCTGTAATGATATAGTTGCACACTTTCTTAAATGGGGAAATATCTGCTTTTTTAGAAGAATAATTCAGATACGCTCTTGTTGATTTGAGAAAATGCATGGCTTACTACATATTTGTAAAAAAGTAAAATTATCCAAAATAGTTTCAGTGCTTTAATTCGTTTATTTCTAAAGATAGGTAAATACAGCTTCCTGTAACTCCTGCTGGGTTACATATGAACGCGCATATACGAGATCTTTTCTTACTCCAAATACAAGAAAGTCTAAAGGTTAAAGATCAGCGGAACGTGCAGCCCATAAAACAGCACCATTTTTGTCTATCCACGAGCACAAGCAAAAATTTTATCTAAGTATCTTTTAACTTGCGCCTGATAGTGGGGTGGGGTACCGTCGTGTTACCACTGTATGTTTGCACGGGTGTGTAGATTTAATTCATCTAGGACATTGTTCACATCTTCCCTAAGAAATTGCGAATATCGATTTCCAGTCCCATTCAGAATAAATGACCCAACAAGCTGCGAACCAATGACACAGCACCACAAATTGAAGCCAAACTTAATCTGAGGTCGGCTTTCTTGTAAACGGTGAGGATTTGTTTGGGCCCACAGATGTTAATTATAGCGATTAAACATACCAAGTTCTGTAAAATGTGTTTCATCGGTACATAAGATCTGAATCGGAATTGTTTTTTCATGAATTAATTACAAAAATTTAATCTCCTTTCATCACAACTGAATATTTTATAAGCATAGTATTTATGTTTTGCTAAAGTTTTCACTACTGTGCGTTGTGAGATTGCAGCATCTTGTGCAATTTGCCGTGTTGTAGATGGAACTTGATTAACAGCAGCTAGAACACTTATTTGCACGTTTCCATCAATATTACCCCTAGTTATGGGCTCCAAAAAACTCCCAAACTCTTTTAAATTGTTGTATGAATTCTTGAAGGTGTATAAAGATGGCTGAGGGCGATCAAAATACAATAAGCGTTCTGCCGCTCGTTGACTGTTTTTGTTACAAATGATGAAACATTCCATCATATCAAGTTTCTCGAAATTTGCGTACACCATAACTAATTTTCTAAAGGAACTTGCATATTTCGTTATATTGAATTTGTTTATACTTCTCTTGTTCTCTTTTTTGCCATTCGCCAGTCGAATGCACGTATATTTTTCAATGTCAAACGAATGAAAACGTAAACACAGCCTTAGGTTTTAAACATGAAATGTTCGAGATATTAGACGAGGGTGAAAGAATTTTCGGTCTTACCAAGTGTTACAACGTTGTTCGCGCTACAATTCATCATATTCGGAAAATCAGACATAAAATAGAAAACTTTGTGAAAACTGTTGATACCGGTCTAGGTAACTGCCAGACATTAAAAAGTGGAGAATTTCCAAAAGTAAAGGAAGCACTTAGTGCTTGGCTTCCTCAGGAACGCGAACGGCATAATCCGATTTCGGGTGAAAAAGCAAAATTTTTTCATCAAAGGAATACGGAAAACGATGATTTCAAAGCAAGCGACGGATAGTTCGATAAGCTTCAAAAGCGCTATGGACTTCGGTTACTGAGTATCACTGGTGAAAAGTTGTGAAGTGACTCGGGTCCTGGCGAACCATTCATAAAAAAATGTGAAGAATAAGGAAAAGCGATTCAGTTGCACCTGGATCATGTGTGTAATACGGATGAAAGCGGTATATTTTGCAGATTGTGTCAGAAAACGTTTGTTCATGGTCAATAAACAAGTGTATCTGATCGCAAATTATGTACAAATCGAATGACGTTATCCCCTGTCCTAATGCTAGGAGCATCCGCAAATTGTTAGTTGTTGTGAATTCAAAAAATCCAGGGCGTACCAAAACCTGCCCGTGGCTTAGTTAAAGATGAGTTTCACGAAAGCTTTGTTATCTGAGATCTGAAAGTTTATGTTTACCTAGGCGCACTAGTCAAGATCCGTTAGTGATAGAAAACGATTATATTCGCGCAATTTTTCTCCCCCCAAGCGTTACACTGCTTCTGCAACCGAGGAACCAGTACCTAATCCAGGTGCTGTGAAAATGCGTTACAAAAAAAGGAACTTTTCCTGGATATTAGTCAAGGAAAAGATATTACAAACACACTCAGTCCTAAAGATTTCGAGTTTGTGCTTACAGGAGCTTGGGACTCTATACTAGCGGTCTCGTGGAAAAGTTGTGGCTATCGCACACAACCAAATGCCATCTGTGGGAATCAACTACATGGGAACCTCAAGGTGACATTCCACTCTCCCAAGTCATGTTTATTTTAAAGGAAAATGACGTAAATTTTTTTAATGAAGGTCTAAAACAGTGTTTGCAGGGAAATGGTGACAACTTATTTATGGACAATCAAGATATCATTGACTGTGTACAAAATAGAAATTAAAATCTAGAAGATGTCAGGCCCGTTTCCTCATCATGTGTACAAAGGGCTGAATAATATTAAGAAACCTCTGCGAACAAATTTTCAAAATATTCTTGAATGTAAAAAAATAAACTCAAATAAGATATTTCGAGTAAATAAATTGAGCATATACAACAAATTATGCACATATAGAGTATGTAATCAAATATACATCTATGGATCTTTGATTGAACTACGTTCTATACTAACCTGATAATAGCAAATGCGATTTTTCCGAAACGTCGAAAAAGTTAAAAAGACTAAAAGTCATACGCGAATCACTGTTAAACGATTTTAATTGAAATTGATAGAAATCGTTACGTTGATTGGAGCTGATGGATTTTGACACTACGTGACCCGACTTAAGAATGCTATACATACCATAGTTACCATTAAAATACGATGAGTACACTATCTGGTTACTATGACATTGCATGCATGTTAAACATTTTTGTCAAAAATGTTATATGATGGGTCTAATAAAGAAAACGAGTGCAGATTGTTGCAGGTCAAATACTCATTAGAGAATCAGCCCGTAAAGCCAATTTGTACGCATGGCATAGCTCAGTTCTGTGGGTGGTGTTCTTACTTAATTCTGCAAAAGGGACTCACAACTCCAAAAACTTCAAGATCGGGAGATATGTCAAAAAGGTGCCACCTGTTAAATACATTTATAACTGGAAAACGTCATGAACTAGATCTAATAATGGCCTAACAGGAAACCATAATGTTCACTCAAAATAAAACCCTCACTTCTACTAAAATCACATTCCAAAAATATTTACTCAAAGTTGATCCAAACCTCAATAAAGTCTTAAGCTTCATATACAAGCCGCAAAGTTGCGATAATAAAACTAAAATCTCATTAAACGTTTCGATAAACTTCCACGTCAAAATTATTGTCTCAAATATAAAAAAAAGTGATCAAAACGGTAAATAATTATTCTATTTCAAACGAAAAATGCGTCACAACATAACTAAACGTGACCGAAAATTTAATAAACGACTAAATTGGGTTGGAATTCGAAAATACACAGCTCATTATGAAACAAATGAACAAATTGCTTAACTTTTAGGCAAATTCAGGTAATCTAAAGCTGATCAGGTGATGCTTATAAAAAACTTCAAAACTTGCGACTACTCGCAAAACTATCGTATGAAAAAACACACAGCTGACCGGTGACTGTCTTACTTCATAATTACGTTACTTTATAATCCAAAATCTTTTCTAAGGTGACAATCACTCGAACTAAATTACGGCAGTTAATGCATCAAAAGTACACAAGTAACTATTTTTCATCTGATTTAACATAAATGCACAAATATTTATCTGTACTTCCGAGCATTGCGTAATTTACAAAGCGTTCCTTAACGTTAATCTATTTACTCTAAGCTTTATTAAAGCGGCACTATATACAGCAAGTTTGTACTTTATTTTTTTGAGCTGTGCGATGTATGCGAAACTATCCCTTCAGCCAGGAACTCGTTAACAATAATCCGCTTAACCAAAATTAGTTGAAACAGTTCAACAGAATAAAGATTTAGCACTTCGTAAAAACACTAAAACCAATTACTTCTATGACCGAAAATTGGCATTATCGACAAAACGAAACACAAAGATAAAGTAACCGGGGTAGTGTTGAAGATCCTAACCAGTGGAAGCGGAAAATCCTCCTACGGTAGCGTTCGGTACACCCTCACGGTATGACATGACTCGTTCTCTCCTACACTAACCCCTTTCCCATACATTGCGAAGTTGCAAACAATGCACAAAACAACGTGTTCCTACTGCATCTCGTACAAGACTGACTTCAACATCATTCAGTTTAAGCCATCTTTCCAATCATCTTCCTTACCTTTTAATTAACCAATCATAACAATTTTTATTACTTAAATTTTAAATTGCGCCAAAAACGAATTGAATTCGTGAGCCGAACTGAAAAAATTGCATCATAAAAATACACAACAAAACAAGCTATCAATGTAATCCAGATCCGGGAATTTGATGATTTCACTGCGACGTTAGCCCTTAACGTATCATATATAAAAGCGAAACTCTTTGTTTAAGACCAAACATTTTATCGAAAACTCCCGCCAATTTATCGAATAAAACGTTATACAAACTGCACTGTATGCTTTTCTACACTATAAAGTGTCGATTTTAATGTATCCGGTAATTTTGTAATGGCGCAATTTCATGTAAATGTCTACATTTAACGATATCAACAAAACTACACTATTAACTATTATTTACGAAGAAACTACTTAATTCTCAACCAGATTAGGCAAAGGAATTTCACTGGCTATTGATACCAATACGTAAATCAAATCTTCATTTTAAACTTCCATCTAAACTTGATAAACAACCAAAAATTTTGTTTTTTCGTTTAAAAAAAAATGCGTTCACCATTTGTAAAAATTTCGAATACTTTCTAAATACGTAAAAACGTTGCAATCGAGAAGCTTCCCCAAAAATTTATGCGTTATCAAGTTCAGTTGCATGAACTTATACTACATTTCAGATGTACGGTAATAACGAATAATTTATTAATTCGAAACTAACGGCAAATATTTCATAAAATCACGACCGCGTGACAAAATCCACTCGGTACTTTCCCTGTGATTGTAGCTGAAAGCTTTCGACACATCGCACTCCAGGGGAACAATTTAACAATTTTAGTATGAACTATGTGCTGCTAAATAGATGGATAGACCATATAAGTAGCAACACTGGACCTCAGCTATTATATTGTTGACTAGAAAAAATTGTGACACCTATTCTAATGTTACCTCACATGCAATAGTTTCAATGGCAATACATGTATGGTTATCCCAAAATGTTAAATTTTTAAGCGTTTCTAGTTTGAAATGTTTAAATTTTTGTCAAAAAGATATAGTTACAGCTAATGGTGTGCAATAAAACAAAGCTGTTGTAAACTCATCCAGCATTTTTTGCGTGATTGAAGCTGAAAAATTTTGACACAGTGCGCCTTACCCTTTGGTCGAAAGGACAGCACGCGTGGAAACAATTTTAATAACCTACCTACGGTTATATCGGCGTTGACTGTACAGTTTACAAAATAATAAAAAACATCTAAAAAAAATAACAAAAATTCCATTAGGGCGAAGGACATCTTCGATCACAGAGACAAAAAAATGTAGGACCAGTCTTGAAACGTTGTAGGGATCGCGGAGCAGTCAACAATAACAACTACTGCAGAGTAAACAATACAATACAGTTCAAGGTTTTGTAAAATATATAACAGTGTTTTTCATGGGTGGCTATATGTTATACGTATTACGTTTCTTTTGTATAGTTTGCCTCCAGTGAGATTTTACCTCTGATCAATTTTACGATTCCTAAAACATGCCCCTTCGTTGAAGCAGATTAAACATACAGAATGAGATTACCATTTATATTATACCCCGGTAAATAAAATATAATACCTAATTTTGCTTAAAACGTTATTGAACCATTAGATTGCAGTGGTGTTTGGTGGAACTAGAATAAACAAGTTAACTAAGTTAAAGAAGTGCATTTTTTTGCAACATATTTAATGTGTTACATAATTAGCTCGAGAAATAGGAAATCTTAATTCATAAAAAAAAGTAAGAAAAACCGATTGTAAAAAATTGGACAAGGTTTGCAACACTGAGTAGAAAAAATTTAGTTGGAAAATCTGTCAGGTACTATTGACATGGCATTAAATAAACTACACTGTACGAGCATGTCAATTTCACAATCGTTAATTATTTTCTGTTATAAAGTCGCAATACCTTCTTTGACACAACAATAGAGATAAACGCAACATTAAACGTAATTTTACATAAATTTGTAAGCCTTAATTCCTTCTGTCTAAAAGTATCGTATATACCACATGAGTAAGGTACCTTTTAAGTGGTTGTTGCCCGAGCGTATGCAATTAAAGGTGGTACCTTAGTCCCTAGCATATACTATTATCCTCGCAGGAGTGTTTACAGCTACGTCATCACATACAATCGTATGGTGCAATATGAAAAACATGAGTCACAATTATTTTCGTTATAATAAATTCTGATTAGAAAATATACCCCGATGGCAAAATTCCAAAATACAATTACTTATTTATTATGATTTATTTTGTAAAAATTAGAGAACTTTGATTATCGTAATAATAACGGTTAAAACAGAATATCCTGTAAATGGGGGTTATGAAGTATTAGTCAAATGGGAATTAAATTCATATGCATATAAAACAAAGTGATTCCCCGTTTATATGTTTACTCTTTCTACTACATTTACTTATTCAATACCGTATGTCGAATTCGTCAAATGCACGAATGTTCACCATCCTTATTTACTTCACTGTTTTATAAGAGAAGACAGTATAAACGAATTGAATAACTAAATACATAAATTAACGACGTAGCGGTAAACATTCCTGGCGAGGATAATACTTAATATCACTGGAATTAAGGGTGACATTAAGCAGAATTTAAGACGAACGAAAAATAAAATCGAATTATTAATGGTTACAATTATTTTCTTACAATTAACTTAATTACGTAAACGTTAAACCTGCCCGATCTTTAAGTGAAAGTGTTTGAAGAGGGCTATTTAGAAGCATTCGTTTCTTCACTACGTTGTAAATTATTTTTTGTAATATTTATTTTGCTGTTAAGGGAGCTTTTATCTTAACAAGCGGCAGCAACTGTAGAGTTCAACTCACTTTGTTTTTTGTTCGTCCTTTACACTTGCTCCAGAATCAGCTGAAACACCTTCTAAATAACTCGTTCATAATTAATTTGATTAATATCTATATTTTTGTTTCTGAACATCTTTCACGTTAAATAAAAAAAAAAGGAGATTAAGTTTCGAACGTGATTAATCGCTAGTTACATTAACTAATTGCTACTGGATACACCAGCTTCTGTCAATATATATGCAACATGCAATACCATATACCATATAATTACTTACTTTCATCATTTAGAACTAACTATCTGCATGATTATTTTGTCCAAAGAAACGTATAGTTATGTGTGGTTAATGGTTTATCATTATCAGTAATATTGCGTTCACCATTGAATACTGCAACCAAAGCATAGAAGAATGCTTTTTTAGTTTTTGTAACAGTATGCCAATATGAAAGTGACATTTGTTAATTAACTCGTAACCATATTAACGAGATACCACATATTGATTATTGAATTTAAATTTTAAAAGTTGTGCACTTTTACAAATAATGTTAGACCTTGAATAAGCTAAAGTAATGCGAAAAATAGCGTAGCTACTAGCTACTACCACACCACGGAATTAATTTGCGTGTGCATTGGGTTAATATAAAATAAGCCAAAAGAATGATAAATCAATTATTTTGTAATGATTCGCTGAGAAAAGAAAATTAATAAGTGGTACAACAAAGGATACATATACTAAACAGGCATAACCCTACGGGATTTCTGTCAATGGACTCTAACAAAGATCTTTCTAAATACAACATGAATGAGTGGTATATAGCGAAAACATAGTTAAGAGTTTAATTAAAACCATATTACATCACCTGCGGTTTTTGCTAAGAATATTTCACGAATGTTTTATTGTGTTATTATTTATAACACAATAAAAAAAACTGTAGTTATTAGAATTCATTTTTTTTTTTGATCGGTTTGTGGTTTCGAATTCATTGGATATAAATTTTCTAGCAATTTAACCTTTTGAAAGGTACTGTAGGGAGTTTTATTGTAAAAAAAAGCATAAGATTCGTAAAAGCAAATGCAAATGTGGCAAGTGAAGTAATACTTATACCCAAAGGAAATTAATTAGCGTGATTGAATTTAAATTTCCCTTTAAATGTTCTTTGAGCAGTTAATGGAAAATGTAGTACTAAGTTAGTATTTTTTGTTTAGTAATTAAAATATTAATTAAGTAAGTTAAACCATGAAGAAATAACCTTCTGATTGTAAAACTAAAGACTTTCATAGTTTTCATAGTTTCATAGTTTTTGGATTTTTTTTGTTAAACGTACATATGACTTTCTTCACAAAAATTAGAATAGAAAGGTAGAGTATTTCTTTCTGGATTGATACATCTGAACTAAAATCCAGATCACCTGGAATATTATATCTGTAAAATAATCTTTAGCCATTGTAATTAATTATTAGTTTTAACTAAACACTAAATATACAGAGTAGTTCAATAAGCGCTCGTCGGTCAATGGTTACTAAACCATTGTACGTATGAAAATATTTATTAATGAAAATCTTTATTACAACCCAAAGTTATCGTTAAGGATACAGATTGTACCAAAAAAAAAAATAGAGTAATACCAAAAATTATGTTTTTCTTAAACGGAATGCCCTATTGTATGATGTGGGAATCGAAGCTTCTGTGGGTCCTATATTTAACCACAAAATTGTAAGAACAGTTATACTCGTTCATTTCCCTGAAAAATTTACTTGTAATCTAATATTAGCCTAGTTCGCCCTGGACTACCTTTAATTTTGAATTCGATCATACAGATTCTCCAAAATTTCTCTTCGAACGTCTTTACTTTCACTTCTATTTTATTTGAATTTGTTAAGACCAACGAAGAGATGAAAGATCATGTAGATTTTAAGGAAACATATCCTTAAACGCTAACTAGACAAAATGGCGTCACCCAAAAGAACCACAAGACCTATTTAAAATTTTTCTTTTCGACCAATTGCAAAATTTATATTTATCAAAAGAAAAAAGAGAAAATTTTGTGTAGATTTGGAGCGGTGGCGGTGTTGCCACGTCTAACTGTTATAGCTAAAATTATGTTACAAACAAATCAGCCAAAGGTAGAGTGTGTTGCCTACCAACCGGTACGTATAACACTTGCAGCGCAAAAATTACGTGTAGTAACTAAAACCGTAGCACGTTATAGTCGTTTCAAGTAGAGGCTTTGCGAAAAAAGAATAACAATAGCGTAAGGCATGTTTGGCGGGACATGCAACAAGTGCATTAGAATTTGTTTTGTATTTTGTTGGTCTAAGATTGCGTAACAACATTTTGTAAAAGTGGCCTTATTTAAAAGATATAATACGCACTAGACACCATCGAATCGCATCTGAAGCTTATACGCGGTACAACCTCCAAACAGCATTTACCACATACGTCTCAGAATTGAATAGGCCTTATTCAATATATTTGCGCATAATAAATAACTTTCCAATCTCTCGATCCTTTGAAATACTACAAGATCGATTTTTTTTCGTGCGCGTAGCTATTGTACCGGGCACCTAACACGGTTTAGGTTACCTCAAAAAAAATGTACTCCTAACTTTTAGCTAATATATATATATATATATATATATATATATATATATATATATATATATATATATATATATATATAGTTGATATGATATTAAATAATGAATTTATTACTCGGCTAAATAATGAAAAATCCATAGTTCTGCAATGTGCTCTTATACTGTTTAAGTTTAAGAATTGTTATTCTCATATTTAGCTACTAAATTCTTTTTTTTTTAATAATTGTGGTCCTGAACAGGTTTGGCCTACGGTACTAATGCACTCAGGAAGACTTAAGAGGATGGCTAGGGGGATATTGAATTGCGAGATATGCATATGAATGACTACCTTAAATTTTTTTATATAATGTGTGAGAGGAAAACAGGAAGCCGGGAGATTATTCCGTGTAGAAGAATGTGGATTGCGCCCGGTTGGTACTGATATTGATTTGTACTGTATATTGATGATATGAATTAACAAACCCCGTATTCCTTGCAAAAGAAGCCCGAGATGGTATCAAAGAATGTAATTCAGCAGCGCAATAGCCCTTGTAATACCAATAATACAAAGAAAGAACTGAAACGATTCTTTTATGCTCAAGGGACTGTATTTCAGAAGTTAAGGACCCGTCATTTATAGTCTTAATAGCTTTTTTTGAAAACGATCAACGATATCGAGATCGTTTTGGGGAGCACCAACATAGAAGTGAGAATTGTATACTAGATGAGGTCTTATTTGAGCCTTACACAGAAGCAAGGGTTATCGGGAGGTACTACTTAGATCTGTACAAAAAGCCTATTTTACGAGCAGCTGCTTTAGTAACTGACATAAGATCGTCAACCCATGGTAGTTTCGAAGATACAGTTATTCCCAACAAAGCAGTATAGTTTAAAAACTTTAGATCATGCTCACAACTGATTATAAATGCTATTTCAGATTTACGGTCTAGATTTGGTATTCCCATTATGTGTAGACTGAGATGAACTACAATGAAGAGTGCAAAGCAATGGTCCGGGTTGGTGGAAATAAGATGATTTATGAATAACAGAAAAAGTGTAGGCGCTATAACTGATGTTTGTGGCACGCCCGCGTTAATACCAACTTTTAAAAAGAGGTCATCAACTACTACGTGTATTTGTCTTTGACAAGGAAACTAGAAATCTAATTGATGAGCGCATCATTTAACCCAAACGAGGTGAGTTTCGCAAGTAAACACTTATGCCAGGCTCGGTCAAATGTTTTTGAGATATCTAACGCGACTACAACGGTTTCACCGGATTGTTCTAAGGTATTGTTCCTGTACGGGGTCAGATATGGAAGATCACCTGTTGAACGATTCTGCCTAAAACCATATTGGTGCTCACTGAGGAGTTTGTTAGTTGAGGGAAATTCCCCAGAAAACATAGATGTCGAACAGGTCTTAGATAGGGCTGACACTAGTTCGGGGGAACATCTCTTTAAGACAATTGCTGTGATACCGTCTGGTCCAGTCGCCTTATTGACATCACCACTGATGATCGATTCTAGGGGTTTGTACCGAAAATGAACTGGTTTCATAGTATATCAGGTAGAGGCACAAAAATATTGGCTTTGTCTACAGAATCAGCAACTACAGATCCATCAAAAGAAGCCATGGGGGAAATGAAAATGTACTGAATATTTGACTGATAGCTTTAGCTGAAGACCAAAATTTGCGGCTGCCTAAAGAAGATGCAGCTGGTTTATTGCATTTTTGTTGATCAAACAAGTTTCTTTAGCTAGTGGTAACACTTGCAGGCATTTCTGGTACCAACATATTCTCCATAACTCTACCGTTTTATTAGATTTTCATTTAGTATAAAATTTATTTTTCAAATATATTGCATCAGAACAAACCTTATTCAACCAATGTGAAATATACATACCCATGAGGATGACTTCAGATACTGAAATAGCAATGTCTGAAGAGGAGGACGACTTAAAACAGTATTCACGCCATGGAAAGGTTACAAAGAAATGCCGCAAATCACTTCAGTTAGCTAACCTAAAACACAACAAGGTTATATCAGTGATATAAGGAATTACGGATAGTGGAAGTAATTTCCATTAAACAATGGCCAAACTTAGTGGTGAAAGCACTGAAGTTTTATAAACAAGTGGGTTTGATAAGAAACAGATCTAAGAGGTGTGGAGTGTGGTTAGGGTTATCAGGGATCTTGTGGGTTCAGAAATCATGTGCGTGAGATCACATGAAATAGCAAATGTTTCTGCACTGTGATCATCAGGATCAGTAGTAGATGAATATTGGAGCCAATTAGAGTTAAAATTGGAATCTTCCAAAGGATGGAAAGACGAAAACTGAGACAGAAGGTAGTCAAGTTTCAAACTAAGGTTATCGAAGTAGTCTTGAAAGTTATTATAACTAGGGGACTTATACATGCTACAATAGAATGTGAGAAATTTAGTACCAGCATGTTTAAGCTAGATTACCTCGAATTTTTATACCCCAAAGAAGAAATCGTTTTTCAAGCGATGCTGTCCTTGAGATAGGCAGACTATCTCTCCTTTGTATTGAAAGTTAAAGTGAAGATTATATTGGGAAGTCGAGTGAATCGCATATTTCAGAGGAGGTTTGTATTTCAGATAGAAACAAAATATCAGGTTGTAATTGTTTAAAATGTTGGTGACCGCATTAAGATTAGACCTGATACCGCAGGTCGGTTGGATCCTGCCCTCCCTGACATTCGAACAGGGCAGGACTTTATGTCCCGCATTTATTACCCCAGAAACCACAGCCATTTTTTTTTTAATTCTGGTTTCTCAATCTAATGGGAAGACAGTAAGGACGAGAGACAGAATAGGATGAGAATGGGATAAAGATAGGACAAGGGTGACCGGCAGCCCTTACCGAGCTCACAAAATCGGAGACCCAATATTAAGGAGACTATAATAGCGGTGATGGTATATCTCCGGCAGGTAAACCAATTAATAATAATAATAATAATAATAATAATAATAAACATTTATTGTGCGAACGTGTTGGGACACTTACACTCGTCGGATTGAATAACACAGATACAAGAGTTAATGTAAAGTTGAGTAGAAAGAACACATGCTATAAATATAACATATACAAACACAGTAAGATCAACCTACTATATAAACCTACATTTCGCAACATATTCATCAAAAGAATAAAATCCGATAAATTTGGAAAGCGGTAAACATCTAATGTGACTAGGAAGTCGATTATATAAAGAGTGCGATAAACAGGTCCGTTTTGACTTTTAGTTAATCTGCACAATGCTAAACGAACATTTTCCTTCTGTCTAGTATCGTGGTCATGCACATCATACTAGTATTTAGCTTGCGCAATATGTTTTTTGGCGAAACAAAGACATTCTAAAACAAATAGACAAGGAAACGTTAAAATTCTTAATTCAATAAAGTCCATTCGACAATCCTCCCTGAACTGTAGATTAGCAATAATTCTAACAGTTTTACGTTGAAGACGGAAAACGCATTGTCAACAAGCACTGTGCCGCCAAGTCAAAATTGCATAAAACAGAGAACTTTGAATTAAAGCAAAATAAGCTGTACGTAGAACTTTTGTCGACGTGTTGTTTTGCAGTCTTTTTAGTGAGAAAATTGATTTGTTAATCTTTTTCGAAAGATTTCCATAGTGTGATTCAAAATTTAGCTTATTATCAATAAAGCATCTCAAAAGTGGCGTACCAGTACTAAAGCCTATATTAGTATTTATTTTCGATAGGGATAACGGCAGAAATGATGTCTTGGCCTCGTTCAATTTCATTTTATTATTAATACACCACTCGTTCATATGATTGACACTCTCACGAGCATTGTGAAAGGCGATATTGATATCAGAGCTGGTTGCAATCAGACTTGCATCATCGGCATAAAGAATGCAAGATGTTTGTGTAGAAATCGACTAGGGTAAGTGGTTGATATAAATTAAAAGTAGAATTGGGCCAAGAATAGAACCATGAGGTACCCCATACTGTATGGGAAGAATATCAGATAAAACGTTGTTCCAAATTATACGCTGTTGTCTTTCCTTCAAGTATGAAGCTACTAACCCCCGCTCTTATTCCCAAAGTTATACACTAATTTTAGTTTACGAATAAGTATTTCATGTGAGACGCAATCAAATGCTTTGGAAAGGTCAACAAAGGCAGCAACCATGTGTTACCCCCTCTCAAAACATTTTAACGCATTATTGACAAACATTATAATAGCATCCGATGTGCATCTTCCCTTACGAAAACCTTACTGTTGACGATAAAACAGATTATTATTTTCAAAGAAATTAACTAATTAGTTATAGATAATTGTTTCAACTATTTTGCTAAACACAGGTAATATAGAAATAGGTCTATAACTACCTAGTTCATTTTTGGGATTCCCTTTTTTGAAGTAAGGCAAGACTAAATCTGATTTAACAGAATCAGGAAAAACGCTTGAATTAATAATAATGTTGATTAAAGAGGTTTTACAAAAATGTTAATATTGCGCTTAATTAAAGTAGTGCTAAGGCCGTAAACATCTTTCGAATTACGGCTTTTTAAATTAAAAATTACATCGCATACTTCTATTTGTGAAATAGTGTGAAATTCAAAAGCCGTGGGTGTAGAAAAATTAAAAGTGCAATGACTGATATGATCAGTATTCGAACTTGGGAGATTAGACATTATGTCAGCTGTAACATTGACAAAATAAGTATTAAACTGGTTAGCCGATAAGTCACAATGCGGTTTGATATGCAAATTTCTATGCGAATTTATTATCGACCACATCGCGCTAATCGAATTTACTGCATTATTGATAAATCTATCATTGGCTTCAATTTTAGCTAGTTTAATCTCTTTAGCGTAATTAGCACGAAGAGGTTTCCTGATTTTATAAAGATTGTCTGTACGGTAAATGACAAACAACTGGCAGATTAATTGTAGATTATTTCTTAATTTTCTCAATTTATTAGTAAACCATTTACTATGCGAAGAACTACATTTCCTTGTCCGTTTAACATTAGGAAAGCAATACAAGTAACAATTTGAGACAAAATCTAGAAAATTGGAGAAGCATTCATTACAATCATTCCCATTATTATATTCAATGACACTGTCCCAATCGCACTCTGTTAACATATTAAAAAATAAGTTCAACCCCACAATAATTAGCGGACGTTGCGTTACGGCAACGCGAGTGTTACTGCAATGTGTATCAAAATCACTTAGCACTACATTCTGTCGTAAGTGATCAGACATGCCAAATTCGTTCATTTATGGCATAATTATTGGTCGAGAAATTGATGAAAATATTATCCAAGCAGTTTCCTCCGCGAGTAGCACAGAAAACAGTTTGAATATATCCATAAGTGTTTAATAGTTCGCAAAGAATGCGTGACTTTTTATCTTTATTAAAATGTAGATTGAAGTCACCCAGGATCACAATATTGAAATTATTCAATTTACGAAGGATAACCTCGACATTGTCGTAGAAAAGATCAAAGTAGCCAATAGGTGAGCGGTAGACACATATTACAACAGTGTTGTATCGATCTGCACACAACACAATTCACAGTGCAATTCGATACTTAAGTCATTAATAAAAGGTAATGGCTCAGCTGTTCTGCTACGCCACCATAAATCTTAGTAGTTCTACACTAAAATTTTTTCGTCACTGATAAAAGCTTCGAATAAATTGACCTTATGAATCAGAGCTTGAATATTAATATGAAAAATAGATAAACTCTTCATTTTGTACACGTTCCTGGTTAAAGTAGGTGTTAAGTTATGGTCCTAGCGTTTGTTCTTCGGAAGAAAAAACGGTTGATACATGTACCTTTAGACCAGATTGTGTGATCCATGATTTTATCTAAAGATGATGAGTTGACGGACCCTTTAAAAGACGAGTAGTACGCAGGATACTTCGACTCCAGCTTTTCACAAGAAACGTCTGGGAAGATAGGTTGAAGATAATTTAAAATATTGGTTTCAGTTATAGACGGATCCAGTTTATAAACATGTAAAAGCTAAAGCGATACGGCGGCTTTGATTGCGCAAGACGCTTCTTCATCATTACTCCCAACCACGGTAGAAATAATTTTTTTGTTATTCTGTTTTTTGTGCACGGTTTTCCATTCAGTTGACCTGCCATCTGCGTTATCTGAGATATTCTGCACAACACTAGCGAAAGTCAACATATTATTCCTAGGATCACAATTCCTATCAGTGTTTCTAAGAGATAAATTGTCAGTGATGATTACATTAGAGGATTTAACATCAGCATCAGTTTTTTCCCAGCTAGATTGAGCACGCATATTATTAATTTGTGCATCCTTACCATTCATACTTAAAACTGTAGACGTAGAATTAGTATCATTGACCATATTACTGTCATCAGAATGTAACTCATTTAAAAGTAATATTTGGTTTTGAAGTGCGTGAATTGTTATATTTTCCTTTTATTAATCAGTTAGTCTTTTTCAACAATCTTTTCAACAGTCTTTTAAAAATTTCATTTCCAATTCATACAATTTTATAGAAGTTGTATAGTTGTCAACGATACCGTTATCATCAGGTTGAGCTGCATTATCGCCATCACAACAATCCAATTGCTTATCATCAATGATTTTAACATTTTTAATGTTTTGCACATCCAGGATGAAAAACTGCATTGCATTTAATACACTTTAACTAAAATTGTGGAATTTTATTGCATCTTTTACAATGTTTATTAGAGTACTCGCCAGACACAACCGCACCTTCCAGCGCCATTCAGTACTGTAATTAAGAAATAAGTCAACCAATCCACACTCTTATACTGTTTATTTAACCAAAAAATGTGCCACTCTTATGTCTTAACTACTACAACGTCTTTCAGGCATCGTCCTTTCTGTACAACGACCAAATTTAAGACGAGCAACATTTTCGATTTACGAAACGTAACATACACTCACACACACACGCACGCACGCACGCACGCACGCACGCACGCACGCACGCACGCACCCACCCACCCACCCACCACACAGACACAGACACACAGACACACAGACACAGACACACAGACGCACAGACGCACAGACGCACAGACGCACAGACGCACAGACGCACAGACGCACAGACGCACAGACGCACAGACGCACAGACGCACAGACGCACAGACGCGCAGACGCGCAGACGCGCCGACGCGCCGACGCGCGGACGCGCGGACGCGCAGACGCGCAGACGCGCAGACGCGCAGACGCGCAGACACGCAGACACGCAGACACGCACACACGCACACACGCACACACGCACACACGCACACACGCACACACGCACACACGCACACACGCACACACGCACACACGCACACACGCACACACGCACACACGCACACGCACACGCACACGCACGAGCACGCGCGCACACACACACACACACACACACGCACACACGCACACACGCACACACATGCGCACACACGCACACACACCGCTTACATACATACACACACGCACACACTCACGAACACACGAGCACATGATCACAGGGACATACTAACACAAGGACACAAGAACGCACACGAGCAGTTGATCACACGAAAACATAAACACACGAATACACGAACACTGGAACGCACAAAACAAAATACACGAACGTATGAAAACACGGGCACACGGACACGCGTGTATACGCACAACACAATGGTTGTCCATTTAAATTAAAATTACGCAAAACAACACATTATTACACAAACTATAATTATTTAATAGTATTCTTCAATACCGTTATTTAGAGTGAAAGGTTAATTCGATATATGCATGCAATGTGTATTTATTTCTACATATCTTTCAGTGAAATGTGAATTCTTCCTAAGATCCTCGGCGTAGGAAAAAGATGTATTCACCAGCGGTGGATATTATTATGGTAGCGTATTGACGAATACGGTGACTCTACTACAGTGGCGACAAGCAGCGATTGGCTCCGCCCATCTGTCATTATTTTTGTCGGGTTTGTATTATTAGCACAGGAAATTCAAGTGTTTTGTTTAAAATCGATTATTTATGAGGCATTTTATTGAAATATGATATTTTAATTTTGTGTTTTATGAGAAAGCCGAGTAGCTTCGATAAAAAAATCTCTGTTACGCATAAAAAATTTGTGTTTAGGACAGTTTGAAAAAATAATTATTTTATTATCATTATACTAAGTATACAATGTTTTTTTTTATGTAAGTTTAATATATGGTCGCAAATAGACTTTACAATTGCGTTACATTATTTTTAGCAGCTTTTTAATAACAAATATTAATATTTTGAGCTTATTTAATGCTTATTCGTAGAAACCATTTATTTGTAATATTAAGTGCTTATTTTAGTGTTATTCAATTCAATGCCTTTATTATAGATAATGTAACTTATGTATAAAAAATCGTATAAGTCGCAGTGCATTTGTCACTTTGACAGAAGGCAAAGGTTACATACAATTTTTACAGCAACATATGCTCTTACTACAGGAATACTTCATTATTGTTTTTACTCAATATGCAATTCTTACTCCAAAACAGCACGATCACAAAAACTACCAATGAACAAAGTAGTGTTTTAGGGGACCCCGTTACAACACACAATTCAATGTTATTTTAACACTCTATATTTTTATTAACACTATATTTACAAGAAACTAAATTAACATCAATAATTACTCACACGCAAAAACACACGTTGCTTAAACGTCAGCAAAGAAAATTTGCCTCATAATGGCGACCGTACACCACGTGACTAGTCTGGCCAATAATAATCCATACATCAGTTATCGCCACTGTTTGTAGTAGAATCACTGTATTAACGAATTGCTTAGCAGTTGTTTTATTTCCAATCAATATGCAATAATAAGCTAATTATGTTTTGGTTAAAGAATTGGTTAAAGAAAGTTATGCAAATTACGCAAATAATAGTTTTTTAAATGAAATTTTTATTGTATTTCCAATTTAGGTTAATGTATCCGAAATAAATCACACGCTTTAAACTTCTAATATTTTTAAATTGGAAAAAGTTTTGAAACTTTTTCCAATTTCAAAATATTACATTCAAAATTAACATTTGAATGTTACAAAATTAAAAGCTAGATCTATTTATAAAAGTACGAATAAATGCAGCCTAAAAACTAAACTGATTTTATTTAGCAGCTACACTATTGATCAAATCGATAATATCTCTAGCTGTCATTCTTGTCAAACTTAGTTAATGTTGTTTTAGTTCAAACGTTTTTATAATGCCTTACATTTCCCCATCACTATGATACATTTAGATATTAAACGTTAATCCTACAAGACAGTTTCTTTAATTTTTATTAGGCGGTGCTTATTATTGGTTCGTATTATTGTTAATCTTCTGATCAGTATTCTAAAGCTTGATTAAAAAAAACAAAGCAGTTTATATTGTAATTAATAATCTAATTTTTTATTTGAAAGCAAACCATTTTTAAATTAATCAAACATTTATGGAAACCATTAGAAATCTAAAACACCATTTTTAAGAAAATGCGGATTGGAGAAGTTAGCTAAATGCGTCTTCTTCGAATTAAATTTACATTAGAATTAAAATAAAAGACGACTATAGGCAAATGTAATTAGAAATTTCTATCAATCAACATCTGTTTATACACTGCGGTTTTTGTATTTAATTTGTAAGCATTTCGATTGTTGTAGAACTTGGGATAATAAATACTTAGAAGATTCAACTTTATACTCTCAAATCTAATTAAACGTTCGAAACACCTTTCGTGCTACAATTCCAATTAAAGGCATTACGAATGATAAATTAGTTAAAAAAATTTTTAAAAGTATACAAACATTTAATAAAAATGCGACAAATATTTAATTACATAACTTTGAAAGTAGTGGGTGTGTACAATCAATTAATTACAAAAGTCTGTATATATTAATAATGGTTGGTGTTTAATGAAGTACATACATTTTAGAAAGCAAAATCCATTATAATTTGTATTGAAGTAATTACGTAATTAGCTATAACTACGAGCTAAGATTCAACTTACAACAAATAGTTTATGATTGCCTGTTAGCTTAGTAGACGTATTTATGTGTTTTCTAGATTTATAATACTTATACGTAGTCAATCTATTTGCCTTTTAACGATTAGTTCCTGTTTTAGATCCTGAACGGCATTCTACTTTTACTAACGATATCACATTTAACACTCCTTGCGTCTTTTATGATTTAATAGGGATCTAAACTTCATTTCTTGGCTTCGAACTTTTAAACTATTTTTTTTATTTTGTTTTTCAATGATTGTTAAAAACGGCGCCGATAAAGTCCTCATAATATGCCGTGTGGCGGAAATTGTCGAAGTTTTTTAAGTTTGTAGACAATAAATGATGTTTTATAAACTATCATAAATAAAAAAAAAAACGGAAACGCAAAGACATGCATTAAACTATAAAAATAGGCACCTATATTAAAATGGGATTGAAAGCTTAATAATTTCTAGATTTTCAGGATATTAAAACGTCAATCATATTTTTTTATTTTTCGTATAAGCATATCAAAGTCAAATTTTTTGTAAGTTTTTTTTTAAACAGTTAATTAATAGGAACAAAAATAATATAATAATAATAAATGACCTTAGAGCTCTTGGGCTTTAATCAAATTCCAAGTTTACGTCTCTTCAAACTGATATTAAAATATTCTCAAAATTTAGATACAACAGAAATGGCCGACTACCTATCAAGCTCTTCTTATATTACCTATGATTATTTCCATAACTTTAATTTTAACCAATAATATTAAATGATGTACAACAAAATAACGATTGAGAACTTACTATGTGAAAGTAATGATGGCAGTAATAGTATCGTTTTTATTCGTTTTTCTTTTAATAATTGTGGACCTGAACAGGATAAGTTTGGCCTACCGTGCGAAAGCACCCAGGAACACTAAAGAGCATGGATTGCGTCAAAAGCATCACTGAGTTTATTAGCTTTAAATTTAACTAGATTATTACTTCCCCATTCAAGGATACATTTAATGTCTTTGTTGATTGAAATTGTCATTTGAGCATTACGGTCTTGATTTGAGATAGAAGGTGGATTACCATTGTGAGTAAACAGAGATGAATTACAATGAAGAGTGCTGTAGTTTCAAGGGAAGAGCAGTTGCTGATTGATGGCTTTTTTCATGATTTTACATCAAAATGGAAGTGTTGGCAATTGGTCCGTAGTTCGAGAGATCGGTCTTATCGATTTTTTTGGAAAAAGGTTGAACATTTGTTAACTTGATGAAGGTAAATCGCCAGAAAACATAGACATAGATAGGACTGGGACAGGGGAACATTTCTTTAACCCTCCGATCGGTCGCAAGTCTGCGAGCGGTAAACTGGGGAACAAGGTCCCTAGTGACCTTTAAAGGACGATACCGAGATGACATGGGTTTTCAGTATGCAAGTGGCCTCAATATATGTTTGCATCATTTGGTGTGTGTAAGTTATGGTTTTGAAGTGTCTAAATTTATAATGTCGTATAAAAGCTATAATATAATGATTGGAACGGAAAAAAAATATTTTTTTAAATTTATATAAAGTATTATTCTGGTATATTTGCTCACATAGGCAATAAAACGAATGATAAACAGTACATAGACAATATTGGTATACTATGTAGATGGTGATGGCATAGCTGCCGCTTGGCAGGTAGCGCAATGAGCAAAGTAATGCAAAGTGCTCAGTACAAACCGATAATTGGCGGGTATAATATTTGGATCGGGTTTTGCGTTGGCGATGATATTGCTGACGACATAAATGACAAGACCAACGATTAGTCCGAGGTGCAAATTCAGGCTTAGCTCCTTGCTGTGTTTATTTTTAGTGTGTTTTATTTCAATTTACCACAACATCAAATGCTTCCATAGCATTTCGTATTTTGGGATAGCACGTTATGCGTGGAATGGTAGCTCGTTCGTCAATGTTTGGCACTGCTAATTGTTTTGTCAGCAGTTGCAAAAACGAACGCCGTTTATCTGACTTTCGGAGTGGATTCTTTTCATTGTCTATTATGAAGGAACCCAGTGCAGCAAATAACAACCATGTTGTAGAACGTTTACATGTATAAGTGCCAAGCATTTGATCCATTGTATCCACCCCCGATTTATGGGAATTCTAGTCCAGAATAGCAATTGGTTTTTGCTGATTTAGATTATCTACCTCAGAAGTGTAATGCATGGTAGAGATCAATAGTACCGATTTATTCTTTTTCGGCACATATGAACACAATGAAACATTGCCATTGTGAAAACCAAAGAATGAGCTCAACACAGGACGCGCAGGACTTTTCAAAAATTCCGGTGGAACGAAAGTTTTGTTTGCTCGCACCGTTCCAACAAACGGAGTTTTTTGAGCCATCAATAATGTTGCCACTTCTATCGTTGAAAAGAAATTGTCGTGGCATAAACATAAAAATTTTCACCTTTGAGGGGGTAGAAAGATTTGGAGTCACACAACCACCATACCTTTATTCCATATTTGGCAGGTTTAGAAGGAATATATTGTGTAAAACGTGTACGGCCTCGATAAGGAAATAATTGTTCATCCACAGTTAGTGAACTGTGCGTAGTGTAAGCTGCTCTCAAATTTGCCTGTAACATTAGCCAAACATCATCAATGGCGGCAGTTTTGCTGGTGAGTAATCTCTGCGGCCGTGAATTCGCATTATCAAAGCGAATCAATTTTGTAATCGACACAAAACGATCATGCGATGAAGCAGGTTTGAATATTGGGGCATGAGTTGAGTTCCATAGTTACTTCGTAGGTTCGGTGTTGGATTTTGTCAACCCAGCATACAAAATGATCGTCACAAATGCGTCAAACTCTTTCAGAGTCAAAGCTTTCCATTGTTTCTGCTTCGTTGGATTTTCTTGGTTCCATGTAGCAGCTATCTGGTTGGCCTTGCGATTCGTTTCGCGTATGATGGTGCAGGGAACGAAAAATAAATAAATCATCTTCTTCAATGGCCCTGGTTTGTTTTGTTTGTAGTCGATGATGTGATGAGCCCGTATACGGCTACTTGGTGGGTCATCTTTGTACCATTTCGTCCCATTTTTGGACATAAAGTGAGAAGCATCAAGCTCTACTTGAGGAAGAGCAGAAATGACAACAGTAGCTTCTTCACGAATCACATCCACTTGATCATCGCCGTCTTCATTGAATTGGTTGTCATTGATTTCCACGTGTACTTCGTCTTCTACATCGGACACATCTCGATCATATTCTGGTCGATATGTAAGGTCAGTGTCATCATCACCATCGTCAAAAGGATCCTCAGTGTCGCTCATTTCAGCTCCCATATAAGCCTGACATTTTGCGTCGACCTCGAGTTTCTCCTCCGCAGTCAAACGTTGGTAGCGTGTTCTGTTATTGACAACCATATTTACAAGATCCCAACCATCGTCTATCATTGTTCTATAGTAAATACACAAAAACAAATACGAATAATTGTATACACAAAAACAAACCGAATTAGCTTATAAACCGAACTAAAATATTCAAAAAACAAAATTATACACTTGAAAAAATGAAACACTAAACTCGCAGAAGCACAAAGGTAACGTTTCACTTGTCAAACGGTAGTTTCAGACTGGCTGGCGGGTGGCTCAAAAACACATTTCATTATTATCTCCCACTATTTCCGCTCTTTTATATACAGGTCCGTAGGGACCTTCTACCTGCGTTTACGTAGAAATGCCATTAAAAAAAAACAAAACGCGAACGAGTGGTCGAACCGATCTGAAACCTACTTTAATCGATTCAGAATGTCGTTTTTATGGAATAAATGTAGCAACACCCTTGTAGCGCATAATAAGAAACAGTTATGAACTCATAAAAGTAGTAAAAAGTCCCTGCGGACCTTCTCACCGATCGGAGGGTTAAGACAATAACTGGAATACTATCTGGGCCAGTCGCCTTATTGAGATCAATCCTACTGATAATCGATTCTAGGAGCTTATACCAAAAATGAATTGGTTTCGTGGCGTATGTAGAGTAGACTAGTGGCTCATCCCTTCCAGAATCATTAAGACCCGTGTTTGGTACAAATAATTCCACAAAAGGATTGGCTTTGTCTACAGAATCTGCAAATACAGATCCGTCAAAAGATGTCATGGGGAAAAATGAAGATGTACCAAAGTTTTTACTAAGGGCCTTAGCTAAACACCAACATTTACGAGTGCCCAAGCTAGTTCATGGCATTTCCGTTGCTCAAACAACTTTTTAGCTTTAGTAGTAACACTTTTGCAGTTATTTCTAGCACCAATCGTTTTATTAGGTTTCCATTCAGTATGAGACTTATTTTTCAAAAAAATTGCATCAGCACAAGTGTTATTGAACCATGGTTGGGACCGTGAATATGATTTTGTTTTTTGGGAATGTATAACTCCATGCCCATCATGATGACTTCAGATACTGAAAGAGCAATGTCCGAAAAAGAGGCCGACTTAAAGCAATACTCACACCATGAAAAGGTTGTAAAAAAGTCCCGTAATGCACTCCATTTAGCTGACTTAGAATTCCACAAGGTTCTACCAGTGTTGCGATCAACAAAGGATTTAGAGACATTTATTTCTATTAGACAATGGTCAGATACACCTAGAGGGGAAAGAACTGAAGTTTTCTAAACAAGTGGGTTTGATATAAGTAAGAGATCGAGAATATGTGGAGTATGGTTAGGGTTATCAAGACTTCTTGTGGGTTCAGAAATCATTTGTGTGAGATCACATCAAATAGCAAATGTTTCTGTACTATGACCAACAGGACTAGTAGTAGATGAATATTTCATAAATTTTGGTCCAGAATGTTTAAAGTAAATTAAGTCAAATTTTTTATTCTCCAACGAACAAATCCTCTTGCAATGTTGTCATTGAAAGAGGCACATACGTCTCCTTTCTATCGAAAGATAGAGTGAAGATTGTATTGGGGAAATTGCAAGTCGGGTGAATCGGAGCTCTATGAGAAGACATAATGTTTCAGATAGAAACAAAATGTCAGGTTGTAATTGTTCAAGGTGTTCGTGAACCGCATTAATATTAGACCGGATGCTGCGGATGTTGCAATAGTGCCCTGCCCTCTCGGACATCCAAACGGAGCAAGATTTTACGTCCGGCGTTTTTTACTCTAAAAACAGCAGTTATCTTTTTTTTTAATCTTTAATGTTGGACTTTCAATCCGATGGGAAGACAGCAAAGGCGACAAAGAAGAATAATGATGCCCATAGATTAAGGATAAGGAAAAAGGTGACTGGCAACCCTTACCGAGCTCAGAAAGTCAAAGACCCAAATAGATTACTATTATGTTCTCTGTCGAATTCTATCCATTGGCTAATCTATTTAGTCAGAGGACACGTTCCCCATAACCGTACATAGTATGATCAAAGAGTTCCGGTAATTAGTAAATACAAGTTTTTTTTGTTAATTTTCGGGTACATTTACTTGATCGCCTTCAAAATAGTATCCATTTGAAGCGAGACCTTTAACCCATTCATTCATACATCTTTCATACTCCGATAAAGGAATGGCTTTCAATTCCTTTGTCGCATTTCCTTTTATTTCATTTATATTCGGAAATCTCCTTCCACGAAGCGGTGATGTAAGTTTTCAAAACAGTTTGGTTAAATAGTCGGTCACAATGGCTGCTTTGTGAGAGGGAACAATGTGATGATGCAAAATCCATGAGTTGTTTTTCCATAATTCCAGTCGCTTTCTACGCACAGCATCTCCCGAACTACTGATTACGGTTAGGCGATACTCATTATTTATTGTTTTACCCGTTGGCATGTACTCATAATCATCAATGATCGACTTTCACGAGTTTTCTTTCGTTTTGGCTTATTTTCATAGCGCCACTTAATGATAGTTAGCTAGTGCCGACATCACATTCGTAAATCCATGTTTGATCACCAGTAATTATGCACTTCATCATGGTCGGATCGTTTGTTAACTCTAAAATAATCTCCTTGTCCACTGCCTTGCAAAACTGTTATTTAACCATCTAGGATCTTGTGCCAAAAGCCGTGCTATAACGTGTTTCATCCGCAACCACAATATTCTGTGCCGATTCATACGCGATATTGATGTCACCAGTTATCTCTCTCAAGCTTGCAAGACGATTTTAGAGCACGAGTTCCTTAACTTTTTCGACGTTATCATCGGTTGTGAATGTCCAAGGGCGTCCACCACCAGGTGCCTATGCATCTTCTTTTTTAGACCTTTTTTAAATGGTAAATACCGCTTGCATTCTTATGTTTTCGAAAGAGCACTTTCCGTAGGGTTTTTGTAGTATTTCCAACACATTAGTACAATAAATTTCGTTGAAAACACAAAACTTCACACAAGCTATACTACAGACCTTCATTAGAATATCAACCCGTAAAGGTAAAGTTGGTAGCTACATTGCACAGTGGTATAGTCGTTCTTATTTACAAAAGGCACTGATCACAACTCAACAAAGCCAAAAATAGGAACAAAATGTCACTAAGGCACCACCTGACTTCCAATTTTTAAAATAATCTCGTCAGGAACTTGATTTTTACGTCCACATATATCAGGAATGCAAACTGTTCACTAATGTCTCAACAAAGTTACTAATTCTCCAAAAAATCGCATCCAGTGCTCGAACCATCGCAACTCTCTCATTAATTTTTGGCTCAACCTGGAAATTGACGGTAAAAGTTTAACAACTCTCTTGATTTGTAATATAAACTCTTTCCAACTTTAAATTTTCTTAATAAAATCTTGAACTTTTATTATCTTAAACTCAAATATTTACCTTAAACGCTAAAAAGCTTCACAAGATGAAACTGTGCTGACAAATAATTCTGAAAACCTGTTTAAATACCGTAGCTTAAAAAATTCCTCGTGAAAATAAATTAACCTTATTCCAAAATCGTGAAGGTTTATTAATAAATTGTTGTCAAAACTCTACAAATGTTTTACATTACAATAAATCGCAGAATATTGCTCAACCACTGAAGATCTCAAATATCAAAAAAAGACGTGCTCCATTTTCTAACTCACAAACAAAAGCAAAAAGAATTCTTAAAATAACCTATATTGAAATAAAAATAACATGTAACGAAAAAATATGAACAAATATAATTGTTCCCGTTTTAGACCAAAACGCATAGTACAATCGGAAATGCAAAGGGCATTCGTCAAAAGGGCCTTACACGTAAATATCACCTTCCACAACAAAACGTAATCGAATTTGTTACTTATTGTTAGGTTTCAACATAAAAAAATAATAAAAGTGAAATAAATCCGTCAAATTCCTCATGATTATTTTGCACAAACCTCAATTAATTTAACTGTAAAAACAGCATCATGAAAGGGAAACAAAAGACAAATAAACAAACTGTAAGACAGTTCTTACCATTTCTGCTCCGATAACGAAAATTCCACAATTGCCCCAGTTTCTGTCATTTAATCTTAAAGCTCCAAACACAATTGTACACTTTTCTTTAAAATGTAATAAACTTTAGCCCTTTATCTTTTACCTTATACATTCAAAACAACCAATGTGCTATTTCTGTACGAAATTCTAGCACGACATAATTGCATCATAAAATAAAATTCAGATAACATAACTTCAACATCTGGAGACTTCCATGCTTCTCTTAACTTCGTCAACAAAACACGAATCCGCGAAGGAATCTCTACACAACTCTTAACTATTTTGAGTACATAAAGATACAGATAGGCTGAGCCAATATGAAGAATCGTAAACTTCACTATTTGCAATATACATTATATTCTTACTCAACATTACTAATGGGTTGTTGACGTCGTAAATAATGAAAAATCCACAATTAGGAATCACTTTAAATAAAGCCACGACAGACTACATAATCAATCATCACATACATGAAGCATCCTCCACTTCTGCTATACCCTAACCAAAATACATGAATACAAATTATATTAACACTTCATCTCTTATTTTAGTTCCAAACAAGCAACGCTGAAAATTATAACCAACTTGCGTCATTTAAAATTCAACACTTCTCGTTTCATCTGAACGACTGTAACTTAATAGTAACTAAAGCAATTAAACTGAAATTTACTCAAAACATTCTCTCTATCTCTCTTAGCAACTAAATACGAGAGGCTTAAAAAATATTAAATATTAAAATACAGACATACACATGAACGAATAAAAAAACATTGTACTAATCGAAACTGATACTGCTGACCTCAGTATGGGCCTCTTCCAAGATATCAATATAAAATTTTAAATAAATAAACCGTTCTAAAATGTTTAATTCAAACTACAAAACAAGAATTAATTTTTCCTCGATCATACTAAATTTATAATAATTCAATCTAAAATTTTCATACATACACAATCTCCTATTGTGAAACCCAACCACACACGCGTGACAACTATTTGTTTAATGTTTTTCCATTTTGAAATTCAACGAAGTGGACAAACTGGATGATATATGAACGCGTCAAACAACAGTACGCACTCACGTTTGACAGAAGTGTCGGGAAACGGTTTACCAACTTGAAAGAAAAATATTTTTTCAAACTGATTATTTAAAATAAAAGTTCATGAAACTTTTTGATCGTGGAGTTTTACACACTATCTTTTATTTACAATTTAAACAATAATACGATATTACGAATTTTAGTTATAATGTGTCAGTGTATAGGTACTTTACGCTAACCTGTCAAGTATACCCTTACAGCAGCCTGTCATACTGTATTGTTTTACGCAAGTAGGAATAGACTTATAGATCTTAGCAACGTTATAAGTAAATCATCTTTAAGTCGTCTTCGTGGTTGAATGGTTAAAGTGCTTGCCTTTCACCCGAGCGGCGAGGATTCAAACGTGCCGAAGGTAGACAGTTTTCCAAAACGGAGAAAAACCAAAGCACTCCTTCTCGGATAGGAAGTAACACTGTAGTTCCCATGGAAATATGATAATTGAAACGTTAAAGTTACTTTATTATAGGTGGAATTCCTGAAATAAGGTAAAATTCTAGTGACGAGTAGAGCTAATAACCTTTAGTAGTTGATGCACATAGAGATGCCTGATGATTTCAGTTTTTGTTACATCTCGGTCCACAAATACGAAAGAAAATCTTGTTTTAAACAAGACTCCGATAACGAGAAACAGTAACCAGTTTCTTGTTACGCACATTAACTAGGTTCCTGCGTGATCTAAGGATCAGTCTAGCAGCAAAGCAGAGGAGTGTGCAAAATAAGTTTCCCGGATAGAAAACAAAAATTAATTGCAGCTTCTACTGATCTGCCATTTTTAGCCAGGACAGTTTCTTAATGTATTCTGAGATATGCTCTTATCTGCAAAGTCGGTATATGAACCTACAGCAATTTTTCCATACGGTTTTTATCAAAAAATCAAGAAAAGGTGTTACACATCCAAATCGCACTAGGCGTCGTTCAGGGCTAACGAAGTACGCGGGTTGCCAATCCAGCTACAGAGAAAATGGGCGGGGTCGATATAAGGAGTAAAATGATTGAAAGGTAATTTCAAACACCTTACACTTACCATACATTCACAAATCATACTGCTCGATTCTCGGAAAAATTGTCTCTAAGCGCCACCACAATCTTAAATTTTTCTAAAATTAAATAGTCTTAGGCGGGATGTTAAGTTAATCTTATTTGATTGTGGAAGGCAGGATTCTAGCCTACTCTGTATAATCATACACAACTCCACCTCAATCACACTTGAAAAGCTTAATACAATTTTGAAGTACACGGATCGTCGTAACATTATAAGTCACATCCTGTACTTACGAAAAATCCAAGTTATAAAACGTTATTTGGATACCTTTAAGTAGCCCTCGTATACGTATATACTTAATATTTCTAACTATCCTAAAAATTCTGAACTAGATAACTAATATCCAGTTTAGAAAAATCAAAATAAAAAGTCGGTTTAATAATTTTGAAATCACAACATCCGTTAGTTCCTGAAAAATTGAAAATATGAAGATCAGTGATTTCATCATAAGTAATATCTATATTTTTTGAATACCTTCTCTTTAAAAATCGTATTGAAACATTCGCCAATACGTATGAATTGTAATACTTTAAACCTAGGATTTTCTGTTATCAGTGTTCTGTGTTTTACTAACTGTAAAAGACTTCAAAACAACTAAATTTTGCAATCGATCGGGCTCAATGGGCAATTTCAGATCAATCATTAAACTAAAAATATTTAAAGATTGATTACTTCTTAAAATGTGTAACCCGTTATGTAATTTTACATAAGTCAGCAATATTTTTTCTGTAATATTTCTTAAAAATTAAAATCCCCAATCCGTATATACTAAATTAAACAAACCACATAAAGATTGATTATCCTTTTTACTCGTGTGAAATTTAACTAGTAATAAAGACAATATTGGCTCAAGGGATAAACACACTTATATCCTTTAAAAAAATCTAAAACTAGTTATTACAATAACGTTAGATAATCCCTTATCCGTTAGCGAGATGTCCCTAAGGAGGTGGTTTGCTTTTCGTAATCCTTGAGTTTATTAAAAATGCAACCTTAATAGTGAAAGTAGTTGGTAATAGATGCCACTGTATGTGGTACTTTTGCAGTGGAGTAATACATCATTATTGTGTGCATGTACGTGCGTGTGTATTTGTGTGTATACTAATCTGTTTTATTTTGATCTGTCATTAACTTCATTTGTGTTTTCAAGATTAAAAAGGCTTTTAGATAAAGCGATGAATAAATAAAGCGTTACAATGAAAGTAAAATTTCCATATTATCAAATTAAATGTTATGATTTAATTAAAATAATTTAAGGCACAATTAGCCTCGACAGACTTCTCTCGTTGATTGAATCTGCTGTATCTCATAAGTTATTTAGGTCTAGTATGGTAGCTACGTTCTGGTGTTTTCAATATGTAATTCTTTTGCGAGATTCAGATAACGTAAACATTCCAGAAGCTAATCATGGATTTAAAACATCTTTAGGTGATCGTAAATGTCCTTTAAACTTTATTGTAGGTTGAAAATAGTCATGATTGATTCATGTTGTTTCAATTTTATCCGTAACCTCAGTTATGAAAGGAAGAAAAGAGCAATGTTATGTAATAACTGCCTACTACGGGTACGTCTAACAGGTTTAATTATATTATTAATTTCTTTAAGGGTATAATCATTAGCTTGTAGTGATGTTAAAGGGTATTGTGGTGCAATTGCAAGTTGTAAAGCGTTCCTCTCTTTTAGAGTTTTAATTTAGATAGTTGTTCAAGAGTTTTGACTTTTTTAACATTTTTATATCCTTTATGTCTACTTTGAACGGGATCTGTTTATGTAAGAGCTTGGTGTGATTACATTTTTAGACTATGTATGGTTAAATACTGTTTTCTCAATGGAAACGAAGATTAAAGCATCAAGGCCTAAATAAGCGGGTGTAGCCTAAAAGTTAAATGTAAAATTAAGATCTCGCCAAGTTTTTGGCGGAAAGGCTCGCCAAGTCGTATCGGCTTTGTGTACATAGTATTGGAAAGATTTACTTGGAACTCGTGGATAGGAGTTTGTTGTTAACATATAAGAGGTTTTAACCACGGAAAAATTTAGTGGCTAGCACCATTATCAACAACAAGTTGGTACATTGTTTATTGCACATAGTTGCGAATGTTTAAACGATAGAGGATTTATACCTCATTAAAACACGCTAAGGTGAGCTGGCCAAGTGTAGTTGAGTACTATTTATTTATTTACACTTTCACAGAGTGGTATTGAGATCATTTCGGCTACCTAGTTTCGACTTATTTCTAATGTTCATACAAATATACCGAATAAATAAAGCAGTCATTTATTGCTAAAAATTTTCTTTATACACAAAATACAGTAGTTCTTAGAACATAGCTTACTTCTAATTTACTAATTTATGTCCTCATTTACAGATAATATTTCTTCTTCTGAGCAATAATTTGATAAACACAGTAGTTGGATTCTGATAGACAACTTAAGGTTTGTGGATTCCTACAATTAATTTTTTAGAAAAATGATCAGCCAAAAAATTACTCACCGAAGTCCTCGCACAATTACAAACTCATAGACGCATACAGACATACACACCATGTTACTAACGTAATATATCACTTTATGCTGTTTTAAGGACCCTTAATTGCTTCTTTTGTGGTTCATTGGTTCTTTTTCGCCCGCTTATGGGCTGTTATCGCTTTCCAAACTTTCTCTATGTAACTCATCTCGTCAATGTCAAAACACTTCTCCGGTTTTCATCGCATGATTCATAGATATCCTACGTAATTACTTGGGTAAAACAACTTTCATAACAATCATCTGCACATAACGTAATACGGTGGCAATATGTATAACATACCAACACGTTCACAAACATCTAAGCACACGTGCACTTACAAACACATGAGCAATATGTGACTCACCAGTGGGTTGCGAAGTCCTTTGTGTGTACCACTGGTGGGTCACAATAATTCGAATAATGCTTGTTTACGTACGTATAGTCTTCGAATACGGTCTTTTGCGTGCACCACCTGTGGGTCACCGTCTTTTGTCATTATATAGTATGTGCTAATAATATTATTTTATTGAAGCTTATGTATACTTTTCGTTTGTAGTCAACATAAATTCTATAAGTTCTACGAAAATTAGAACTTTTCGCTAATTTCAGTTTAACCTTTTAAAAACAAGAATTATCTGAAAATAAAATAATTATATCAATACATATGTTTTACAATTTTGTAGTGGAAGATATGTACAAGTATATGAGTACTCGTTGTACTATAAGACAATTTTGTATCATTTATTACTGTTAAATTATTATACATATACGTTTATGTGGATACTGTAAGTGGAATAAATTCTGTAACTCAAAGGGGTGAAGTCCGGGAGAAAAATCATGATATGCATTCTTTATAATTGTTTCCAGCCCTCAATCTGGGGGTTACAGTTTCTCCATATATCCACTGGATAATCACAATTGTCGTTATTGGTCGGACCACAACCCCCATTGGATGCGGAAAACTCCCACACAACATCCATAAAAATTAAATGTATGGGCAGGGATTATAGGAGATCGAGTGGTAGGGTCATTTTTTCTTAATGGTTATCCTGGTGGGCAGTTACATCTTTGTGTCAGTACGGAATTATTTAGAAGCAAATTTTTACAAATGGATGGATTGGTCGAAGAGGTGCACTTAAATAGCCACCACGATCCCCGGATCTTAATCCCCTTGACTTTTTTTATGGGGGTATTTTAAGAGTAAGGTTTATACCACATTACTGACTTTCAGGATCTGAAGGACAGAATTACTGCGGATATCAGAAACATTTCGCAAAACATGTTTACGTGAGAAATGGTTTTTACCACCGATTGGGTCTTTGTCAAGAAACAGATGGACACCATTTTGATCATCTTTAAAGTTATGAGTGTACCCCATAAGAAAAGATTTTTTTGCAGTTGTTAAATCGTAGTTTAGTTTAAGAAAGTTCCCAAACGCAATTTCCTTTGCTAAGAGAGTGCGTGTATTTGTTTATTATTTTTGATTCCGATTTTTTTGTTCAACAAAATAATGTTTAAAGTTTTGAGAAAATAAATACTGCGTTGTATTCCTCTTAATACAAGCTTTCACACGGCGTATCACTTGATCTACCCTTACATTTGAAAAAAAACAGTTAGGGGTATCCTTCACCCCCGGGGGTGGATATATGGAGAAACTGTAACCCCCAGATTGAGGGCTCCAAACAATTATAAAGGATGCCTATCACGATTTTTCTCCCGGACTTCACCTCTTTGAGAATTTATTCCATTAGAGTATCCACCCTGTATATGTACATTATGCGTATTCTTATTTTTGTAAAAGGAAATGTTTTGCTTAGAATACAGTACTTAACAGATTTGGTTATACAGCATATTGCTAAGCTAAGCATGTGTAAGCTTTAATTAATTCCGTTTTGTCTATTGTATGAATTAGTAATCAAAGCTTACAAATACTTTTTAAAATTCGTTTTACAAATGTAAGTATATTTACACATTATGTACCTATAATAGTTTAACAGTATTAAATGTTTACTTATATTGTAGTATTACCAGTATTCATCAAATTCCATATATTTTTCAACTACAAAATGTCATTAATATGTATGTACTAACAGTTATTTACGTAATAAGGGTATAATGAGGTTTCTATGGTCCAAAGTGCGGCAGGACCATGCAATCCAGTCAAACCCGTAATGCATACAAAATTTTATGCATGATTAATATATTGAATATATAAAATGAGTAATCACGTTAATTTTTTCCAAATAAATACATTTCTCTTTTATGATAGTAGGTGTTGGTAAAAACGAGTACAATGGGTTTGAGGTTGTAGTTAAGTTAGTTATAATCGCAATAACTGAGAATTTCCAGGGGTTGGTTGAAAGAAATTGAGAAATTATATCACCTAGTATAAACATGACTAATGGTAATAATTTAAAATACTTGACTTTTTAGGTTTTTTAATGGTGTATTTTTGAATTTATGTTTAAACAAATCTAAACGTTTCGAACAGTTATCGTGCTTAGTAGTAATAATATCTAATCAAAGTATATGGCTTACGTTTGCGTTATAAACTTTTCATGTTTCAAAAAATTTGTTTCAACATCTTAAACCATTCCAATAGATTTTATTACTACTGGGAGCGATAACTGTATGTGTTATCAAAACGTTTAGATTTGTATAAACATAAATACAAAACTACACCATTAAAGAACCCAAAAGCTAAGTATTTTAAATTGTCATAATGGTGAAATTTACATGTTCAAATCGTAATAATTGCATTGTAAATATTTTTAAACCGACTCATAGTTTTCTGTCTATTGTTTAGAATTTTTGACGTTTCATTATAGTCCGCTGTGTCATAATGAAGTCCGCGAGCTAAAAAAAGACTGTTACATCAAAGAAATTAGGTTATAATTACCATATGATAGTATAATCGGGCATAATTAATTCTATTTTCGGATAATTTTTGTTTTCAAAATACTAAACTGTAAGGGGAAACTTTTAATTTGCGTGGAATATTTATGTAATTTATGTTGGCTGGAAGCGAACTGTAGACTTCAATAAAATAATATTTTTAGCACATACTTACTTCTTACTATTTAATAACGCCAAGTTGATGCTAGTAAATAACACTGGGTGTCCAAGAAGGTAACTCGAAATAAACCGAAATTTTGGTCCATTCAACTTTTGCCTATAAAACACAAAAAATTGACAATCACGATCAATCATAACCTTATTTATTTCTACAACCATTCCTGTGTATTGGACAACTACAAATCAGAACAGAACATGGTGGGAAAAACTGCAAATTATTTAATTTAATACTTTCAGCAAAGTTATGGTAAAGATAAATGCACGTATAAAATACCTTACATGTAAACAGAAAAACCTTACACCGAAATTTAAACATATAGATTGGAAATATAAATTACCACATTTTTATACTAGACGTAACCATATTTATAAAAAAAATTGTAATCAAAATTTTAAGCAATATCATTAATGACAGTTATGAAACTCTTAATTTTTATAAACAAGAAATCAGAAACATCAAAATAAAATTCGAAAATTACCATTTTAGTACATCAATTATTAACCTTTGATTGCCGAATTAATTATAAAAATATTCGAATTAAGAAAACACGTTCCAAACAAGTTGCTAATTTAGTTCCTGCTCAACAAAGACATTCATCTTTGTTTTTAAATAATAAAATTGTGCTGTGAATGTTGTTAGCACTACTGCAACCAGTGAAAGTAACAATTTTTTAAAATTAGAAAACCGTAATAAAAAAAAGACTAACAACTACCAAACAAACTACAAAGACTCATATAATGGATATATTCATAATAGAAATATTCCTAAGTTTATGGTTTACACATTTACATAAAACATAACAAATACCACAGATGTATACACACTTCTACAGATATTAGTGGTTTGGATTTAAGCGCCTGACGAATTAAATCCAAAGCAAAAATGCACCAACAATATTACCATTCTAAATACGCATGTTCTCTTGAAACTTAAACTATACCGACCAGGGGCGGATAGGACCGGCGGCTAGGGAAAATCCCGGCGGGCCGCGGTTGGTAGATTCATATTAAATTAATATTGGAAGAAAACATAAATTTTACTAAAAGATAATAAAGGCAATTCTTAGTAAGTATAAAGCTTATTGTGATTGGTACATTAAATCTTTACTTAAATGTATTTAGTTAATAATACCACAGACAACAGTTGTCTGTGATAATATAAGATCAGGTATACTATTTAGCTTTTACTGCTTTTAGAGAATAAGAGAACAATACCTACAAAAGATAATTTCTAAGAATGCATTATGGATACAGATACAAGGAAAATTAACAACTTGTTATTTCAAAAGGAATAAACGGGATAAATTTTCTATACATATAGGTACCTAACCTAGTACTACATAAATTTTGGAATTGTTAAAACCGAAAGTATTGAGTAAAAATATCATTCAACGCCGAAAGCATAGTTTTAGCTACTATTTTTGTCAAGCAACCACTTACTATCGGTATCGGTTTCAAAAAGCAAGACACCTGAGATTAGAATGTTATAATTTTTTATTTGGCGTTTGATTGTTTTGATATTTGGCATGAATGTACCTTGTATACATCTACCAACGGTCATTAAAATGAAAATTGTAAGTAAACCTCTTCGGCAGTTATTTATAAAGAAATCAAAAGAAGGATTTTTTGCACATACATATTTTATATACGGAGACTTTGAAGTAATGTAACTTCATTATTTTTAGCTCAAAATATATGAAATTTTAACCAATAATGCATCTATCCTATTCGAATTGGTTAGTACTAACCAATCTTCCGAAAGTTTTCAAATTTTGATAAGAATCAGAATGGACAGTGGCGTAGTCAGGATTTAGTCTGGTAGGGGGCCCAGATAACAAATGAGTTTTAAGATTTCTTTCTACCATAATTACGAATAAATAATAATGGAAAAATGATATATAATTTTGCATCCCTTGGACCCCTTGGTAAATAAGCATCTGGCACTAAAATATTAACCACTTAAATGTAGAAACATGAACAAAGTTTATTGTATTATTTGTACGTCACTTAAATACCCTAATAAATATATATTTTTACGATTTCTGGGTAAATGTAGTAATTTGTTTTGGATTAAACGAAAACACCAAATGTACATTTTGCATTATTTAAAATTTCATTTTAAAGTAGAAGCGTTGTGGATCATAAATATATGTCCCTAAATGCCGACACATTTTGTTTATTGTGGTATGCCGGAAGTACATAAACCTGCAACAGTTGAAATCTGGGAAGACAATTGACCAATTACTAGAAAAATCTCCATTTATGTGTAAATTTATTTTAAATGCTGTTTGAATTGTCAACAACTGTGTTATAATGTGGTTATTTAGGTAATTTAAATTTTTCAATTAAATTGAAAATATGAGGCCGCAGCCGCTTATGCCGCCAGGCGCCATGGTCAATGCGGCACTGATAGTATTTATAATTCAATTTGCTTATTATCACAATTCACAATTGGTAATATTTAAGTTTACAATATACGATGTTAAACATTCCATGCCTATCCTTCTCGGAAAGATTAAGTGGTAGAAAAATGTGTCACTGACACCGAAATTTGTACGAAGATAAGATAATAAAATAATTTACTGTACTTCTCTGAAAGAAAATGCGGAACCACCTGATCGTGACATTCGTGGCAAATACAGGATTAAAAGTTATTGGGTACTGTAGTTATACTTTTACTTTTAAGAATGCGTTTAGTTTATTTAAATTCAATAGGTAGTCTTATTTAGCGAGTTCTAGTGTTTAGCTGTTTAGTATAGTGTCGGATTGTAAAAGTGAAAATCATAATCCACGAGTATATGCATTTTTTTATTTTTCAAATTTCAAATTGTGACTTCTGTACATAGTAACGGCAATTAATTTATTATAAAAAACATGGATATTAATAAACGTAAAGCGAAAGGTGCCGAAAAGGTTAGAATAAAAAACACAAACAAATGGAAATCGAAGCTAGTAAGTGTATGAAATTATCTAGTGTTCAAATCTAAAACCTCCGATACATTGAAAGTGCAAGAAGAAACAACAGATATTTCTCCTGCTAATTGTGCTCAGAAAACATCTATTTTAATTCCATTGGAAATAAAACGAACAATTGAAGAAGACTATACAACAACCACTACGGAAACAGTTAAACAACCACTTGAATTTTGTCCACAAATCAGGTCAATCTCGACTTTTCGCGCCCCAAATATCAACAACCAAACCGATTTTTAAGTTTCATCCTCAACAACCAACTACTAGTATACCATTTACCGCCAGAAAAGCTTATTATAGACCGGATAATGTGCAACGTGTTTGGCTTACGTATTCTAAAAAATATGACGCATTATTCTGTAGTATTTGTTTGGCATATGGGAAAGCAAGGACGATAATTCATTCAGGAATGGTGCAAGAGATTGGAAACATATTTATGATAGAATTAAAGAACACGAAAGTAGCAAAACTCGTCAAATATGTGTGGATGCTCATATAAAGGCTATGGAAGGAAAAGTATTGATAAGTTAGTTTTATTTGGCTACACAGAAAGTAGGAAGGAACAAATTGAGAAGCGAAGAAATGTACTGAAAAGAATTATCGATATAATAAAATTAATAGGAAAAAGGATTAAGCTACAGAGGGAAAGAAAATGAAGCAGCGTATTCACTGAAAAATACAGAATTGGACCATGGTATTTCTGGAAATGATCATATTGTTAGCCAAATATGATCCAATTCTAAATGTTCATCTAGATGAAGTAATAAAAAAGTTCAGCACTTCACCAGAACGGTTCTAAACAAGGTGGTGGCTCCATAACGTTTTGTCAAAAACAACTATTAATTATATTTTAATTTCTATAAGTAAATTAATTAAGAAGAAAATTTCTGCAGAAGTTAATAAAGCTACTATGTTTTCAATTCAAATTGATGACCCAAGATATTTCTGTAGCAGATCAGTGCTCCATAATAATTAGATATGTGACAGATCAGGTGTACGAACGTCTTATTAGTGTTACAAAGTGTGAGTCAACAACAGGACAAGCTTTTTCAGCTGTGGTGCAGTAGAAAATTTAGACATGGATATAAGAAAATGCGTTGGAAATTCAACAGATGGTGCGTCAAATATGCAGGGCGAATATAATGGATTTTCAAGAAAACTAGATGAATTATGTCCAGTTAATATACATTTGTGGTGTTATGCACATATTTTAAATTTAGATCACAGACACAACTAAATCTGTGATTGAATCTATTAATTTATTTGGATTGTTGAATGAGTGCGCAGTGTTCTTAAGGGATTCTTATGTTAGAATGGATTGTTGGATTGAGGTGTGTCCAAATAAAAGGTACATTCAATCGGTGAAACAAGATGGTGGTCAAAGGATGCTTTATTAAAAAAATATTCGGTAGTTATGCTAGTGATAACAATGGTTTGTTCATAGAGTTAGTTGTGACATTAAACAAGATAAGAAAACTTGAAAAGCAACACCCGAAACTAGATATAAAGCTACAGGTTTGATAGAGAAGTTATCAAAATATGAAACTCTTTTGACAGCAAAAATTGTTTTACGAATTTTGAAATTACTTCACCGTTATCCAAATATTTACAATGTTCTAGCTTAGATATATTACAAGCTTCTCGTATGGTAAATGATACATTGGATAGTTTAAAAGACATTCAAAGGGATTTTCAAGAAATAAAAAATAAAACAGAAATGTTTGTAAAATTTATTAATAACCAACTTGAGAGAATTTCAGAAGATTTTGATATTCAAGTCGCGACTGATCTAACTGAAGTACGGCTGAGAAAAAGACAAAACTGCATAGCTATGAAGGAGATGATGCAACTTTGGGTCATGGATGGAACAAATTTAAGATTGATGTATATTACAGGATAATAGATTGTGTCATTGAAAAGATTACATCTAGATTTGAAAAAAATATATCTGTTAGCGCAGATTTTTCTTGTCTAGATCCTAAAAACTTTGAGGAAATAACAAAAGTCGGTAATCTTCCAGAAAACTCGTTACTGGACTTATCAAAAAATTTAAAACATTTTAATCCTGAAATAACACAGTGTGCACTTCAAGATCAAATCTTTAAATGACGAATATGTTTTAGATTGTTCTAGTGGTTATGATGATGACAACAATGACGAGGAATTTGATAAAACACAATCATTACCATACTGTAGATGTAAAAATTGTATTAAGTGTTGTTATCATGTTCTTCTAAAATACAATATGTATTGTAATGTATATCCATTTGTATTTTAGCATATAAATTAATTTTAAATTTATCGGTAACACAAGTATCTTGTGAACGGTCTTTTCTAAATTAAAATTTATTAAAACCGTTTACGTAGTACATTGATTCAGGAGCACCTAGAAACATTTATGCTAATGTCAACTGAAAAACAGTTATTGGCAAATTTAGACGACGACGAAATAATAGATACAGACGATACAGTCTCCATAAAAGTAGTTCTCAAGAACTTGCTGTTACTGCAATTGACGTAATTGTAGTTCATTGTCATAAAACCCTTAAGTTTTTTATAATAATAAATTGCATGTTTGTTTTCAGCAGTTGTAAATATTTGTTTATAAATTACGCTACGGACGCATTTAATTACAAAATACTAAAACACTTGATGGCCGCTTTGTAATATATTTCCGGCCACATCCATGCTACCTATCCGCCCCTGATACCGACTTACAGAAATCTACATTAATCGACGCACTTACTACGCGTACGTCTAGTTGCCTCTATTTATTGTTGAAATACTGCCCCTAGAGATTGCAAGTAAAGAATTATAGAATTTACCGCCAATCGATATACAAGATTTGAGTTCTTGCATGTTGTTTAATATTAGAAGCACAACAAATAAGGTTAATTCTTACATATATCCGTGATTTCTTAAATAAACGAAGATGCATAAAAAGATAATTTTATGCCATTACTGTTCAAATACTATTTTTAGTATTTTTGGAATTTAACATATCCCCACGTGTTAATTATGATAAATAAGAGATCGGTTATCCATTTCATTAATTTTAAGCCTCTTTTTACACGTGCCGGATGAAATCTTGCAATGTCGGATATTCGATTGCAAAGAGTATGAGCATAAATGGGTTCGGTTATACAAATGTCCGAAGTAATGTGAAAACAAAAATTCTGCCGCATATCCGTCGGACGCCGGGCCCGTGTGAAAAGAGGCTAAAGATATCCATTTACGCGTTTACTTTAATAACTAAATTTTCTGGTTCCGTATCGTGAAGGAACGATTTAAACATAACAATTAAAATAGCACATAAGTAGGTAAGATTGGAGACTTCTGGCACACACCACATTTCCAAGGTCCCACACCACAAAACCAAGGTCAAACCCTGATTTCCTGTTCCACAATTACAAGGCCATCACTGTGACCTACTTTAAAACCCCGCTTTCCTGTTCCACAATTACAAGACTATCCGTATGACCTAATTACATATCATCACCACAAACCCAAGGTCACAAACCACGCTTTCCTGTTCCACAATTATAAGGCCATCCGTGCGACCTAACGCGCGTTCTTGTTCTACAATTGCAAGGTCACAAACCTCGCATTCATGTTCCACAATTACAAGGCCATCCGTCTGACCCACTTTTGCTTGACCTGGTTCCTTTACCCACTTGTATTTTTTTGCCCACCCACAAAATAAAAGAACACGATATGTTAATATATTTAATTCATGTAGAAATAAAGACATGTACAAATTAATTAAAACATGTATTACTCAGATATATGATTTTCTTTAGGAATAAAACATTTGATTTAGTACAAGTAAAAGGTCCCTCCACTTCCGTTCATTAAATCTGCGGGACGTGGTGCGAGAGCTAGCATACGTGCAGGGGTGCCCATTGTAGATGTTCCTGTAACGGATTGACATCTGGCTGCCATCGGTTTATTTAACCCCACACATGAAACATTCAACCGTATGGTCTGCAGATGTGGAAATGAACCCTGCTGCAGCAAGCGATGAGGGTGAGTGAACTCCAGACATGTTCGTTAGTAATCGTTTATCGAAACAGTTGTAATACTGAGGATAAAAGTTTGGGTCACACATGTTAACACCAGCGAAAACAGTATGATACTGACAGGAAATAAGCTATAATTTTATGAGATATACAATATATACAATATATACAACATATATACAATATGTACAATATATACAATAGATACAATATATAAAATATATACAATATATACAATATACAATATATACAATATATAATATATACAATATATACAATATATACAATATATACAATATATACAATATATACAATATATACAAATATATACAATATGTACAATATATACAATAAATACAGTAAAAAAGAGATTACTTGTCTACGTAGCACACCTCATCACACAGTATACATGAGTCATCATCGTACACATCGTATAACTGTGTGAGAGGTGCCCTACACGGCGAGCACCGATAATATCAGTGCGATAGGTGGTATCGCGCAGTCCAGCGTTCCATGTGCTTATGATGGTCAATTACCCGGTAATGAGATGGTTTCAATCGGGCGAAACAGCAATGACACAAATGCATGTAGTGCACCAGATGGTAGCGAACATATATTGATACAATGTGGGCATATTACACGGCTTTCCGAAAAGTGCTCGCGTATTACCTTGCTCAATTTGACAAACCACGCTGAATTCCACTGAACCAGTTCATAATTATTTCGTAGCACTTTAGTTATGGAAGCCGGTAGTGTTCCTTTCTTTTCAAAATTTACCCAGTTCGGAATTAATTGACATGTCCGTCGCGCACTAATTTGAAATAGGGTTTGTGGTTGGTACACTTCAGGAGTCTTCCAATCGTCTTGCACTGGAGTAACTGACATAGTGAAGATCGGTAACTATGGTATATGTAAAACCCCTCCTTTAAGTATACGAATAATACTGAGTGGGGGTATGTAACCTTGTTGTGGCAAAGTGGAACGGGGAACAACCTTGGAAATAAGTATGCCTAGGAATCCTTGAAGTAGTGGTGAATACAAGGTTGGAAAAAAAACAAAATGAGTAACAGCCTTGAACGAAAAGAAAACCTTGAAAAGGTGTAACCGACAGGACCGCTAAAGCAATGTGTGGTATAATCGTGAAGGTCACGTAAGTAGCCTTGAGGAGGACACATAGTGGGGAGAGTGTCATATATAAAAGAGAGGAATGTATGTAAAGCCAGTGTCGTATATAATGGATCGTACGTCAAGCCATAGAAAAGGCGAAGATTATCGGTGCTATAAGTTCAAGTAAATATTGCGATATTTTGCTTAATAATGTGCATTATTTCTTAAATAAAAGTAAAACAAAGTTTGTTAGTGTCGGTCTATCACCCAAATTTGGATTTGAGCCAGTCGTAAAACTCGGTGGATCGAAGAGTAGTGGAGTGGTGTTTGACAAGCAGGAATGGCGTATACTTATGGATAATCAAGGGTAATTACTAATTATTTCTACAGTCCTGAAGGAACATGGCTACCTACCAAACTGGGATCGAAGACTGTCTCGTACGAAAATATTAACAAGAAAAAATTATACGCCTCTGTGATTAGTGAAGAAGCTGATGTCTATTTAGGATGGAGTCTATAGAACAGTTATGGAAGCTTTTGAAGATAATAAATTACCGATTGAAGTTGGCAGATACTGTGAACTTTCCAGAGTTTTATAAAACCTAATAAAGTCGGCAGCGGCAATTCCTGAATGTAACATTCCCAAGTTATAGGTCCATTGCATGATGTATTTGAGGTCAACATAGCCTGCCTTCTGGAAATGGAAGAATTTGCCAAGGAGAAACTATATATGGATATGGATCTTGCCAAACCTATAACTGAAAGGGTGGGATAACGCGCTTGTAGTCAATAGGGATAGTATTAGATGTTAGTCAATATGTGGATGTGTTATAGTGCGGAGTCGTGGCCTAAAGCTGTAGATTGTGTTAGTGCAGTGCAAAGACTAATATGCCAGTTACAATCATTAAAATTCGATGCTGATCATGAAAAAGTGTATGGAATGGATAGATTTAGTGATGACTATTTAAATAATCTAGTTAATAAGTATGGGGGAGGAATGCGCCTCTGTGAAAGATACTTAAAATCGCATGTAGATGGTATAGAGTGTATTTGTTGTATAAAGCGATTAATAGAAGACCTTAAAGAAATATTATTTGAGCAATTTATACACGAAATAGAAAGATATTTACCCAATTTTGAGCCATCAGATGACGACTTACCAAGTGAAGAAGGTGCGCATTAATGAGACCAAAAACGTAGTTCACTACATAATAGTATGGTAGTTGGCGCACAGGCATGCGCGAAAAGGAGAATGGGAACAAATAGCTAGAGATTTTGCACGATTTAAAAAAAGAATAGATGACTGTGGTAATATAATTTCACCAATCCTCGAAAAATAGCATCGTGAGTGTGTGTTTGTCAGACGCTTTAGTAGTATGTGGTGATATATATGTATAAGATAGTATTAATAAAAAAAGTAAAAAAAGATCTGTTTATTGCATATAAATATTACAATATGTAATTAAGGTTAATTAGCGTATTACACAATGTCTTTGGTAGAAATCCAGGAATTGTGAGAAGTATCAAAACCCAACCACTTAACGAGAGCTTTATTCCCTTGACGTCGGATGACACGTTCAACTAGGTGAATGTCTCGACTATCACGTAATGTGTAGGTGGGTGGGCTTGAACGTTTAACTGTTGATATTCGAAAGACTTCGTAACTCCAATTAGGTGTGTACCCCTTAGAGAATATGCTTCTATGGTTGCTAATGCGTACATGTTCCCCCACTTTAAATTTAGGTGTTTTACGGTTAAGAATTTTTTGACATTTTAAATGTTTCGAAATAGATGCACTATTTTTTTCCGATACATCTACCGGTTTGTATCCAGTTGTTCTATGCTTTCTTGAATTATACTCGGCGACAATGTTCGGCAATATTGATAACCACTTATAGGATCCTTGCATGCTGAAGGTTTTCCACATTATTGATTTAAGGGTGCGATTTACACGTTCGACTATGCTACTTTTTATGGAGGAATAACTACTGTAATGATTAATGTTAAAGTTTTTCATTACTTTTTTGAATTCAGCATTATAGAATTCAGTTCCCATATCAGTTTGTATATGTGTAGGCGTCCTTTTCAAACCAGACAAAAGCTTATCCATTACATCTGCGACTAGTTTACCATTCTTGCGTTTGATGGGGAAAGCCCAGACATATTTAGAGAATGCATTTATTATTACTAAAATGTATCGAAATCCTTTATTCATCCGAGCATATGGTATCATTTCCACTAAATCAGCTTGAAATAGATCATTTAAACCTTTTAGTACAACACAACACCGCGGAAAATTTCTTCTTGCAGGTTTGAGCAGTTCTTCAACAACATCAAAATTAACTCATTAATTATCGAGTGCAATATAACAAGTGGTAGTTTTAAGAATGGTGAAACACACATAATTCATCAGTTCTTTCCCAGTGTACCAGGGGGTATAAAATAATAGAGTCCCCTCAACATGTCATCTATCTACCTATCAATACATCTACCATTTCGACAATAACACTTAAAATAGTACACGAAGACGGAGATCTCGTCAATTTTAACTGGGAAGTCATAACGATAGGACTACATTTAAAGAAAATATGGTGACGCGCTATAACACATGTGCATGTAACCAGAGCTAATCAAACTATAAAAGATCAAAGTGTGGAAAGGTGAGAGTCAAAGCGTTCAGCGCCCAAAGTATTGACACCGTAGAACAAAGCATTATTGGAAAGTCTCGGCTTTACAGTAGTACAATGAGTATATTAAACGTTAATGAAAAAGTTGTCGTTGATAATGCTATCGTTAATTCCGAACTGCACACCCATCAGCCATGCACTACCAGATTTGGAAAAAATGATGAAATCAGGATACCCATTCAGGAAGACATGTGCACTCTACCATTCGAAAACTATATCTACGTAGAGGGACGATTATTACGTCAGGATGGTACTGTCTCTAACACCGCAAGGTTCGTTAATAACGGTATCGCATTTTATTCAGTGAAATTAGATATGAAATGAATGGAATAGTGGTAGATTCCGTAACGAAAGTAGGATTAACGTCGACAATGAAAGGATTGGTATCATTGACGTCCAATGATCTCGCCCGTCATGAAAATGCAGGTTGGTTTCCTACTGCAAACAGTACACTTACAAATGCTCAAGGATACTTTAATGTTTGTATACCGTTGCGAATGCTACTTGGCTTTGCCGAATATTACAATAGAGTGATTTTGAACATTAGACAAGAAGACAACTTGGAAGTTTGGTTTTGTTTTTGCATTTTTAGTAGGTTTTATTGCTTGTTTCATAAGCTTCTTTGTTACTAGGTTTTTGCATGTTTTTGGTTGTTTTCTTTTCAGGATTACAATGTAAACGGTGTGTTAAAATCTAAGTAAGATAAGGTTACAACACTGTATAGTAATTTGTGACTATACCACTTGTTAGCGCTTCTAGATTTTATACCACATGATGGCGCCATAAACGGTATGCTTACTTTTAATTATATCACAAGATGGCACTGCTAAGTTAACGTATAGTATAAGATGCCTTCAAACAATTGCTAACTTCTAATTATACCACAAGCCTAGCACTTCTTACATAAATTACATCACAATTTGGTGTTACAGACTGTGTTAGGTTGTTAGAGTTGGAGAATCTTCAATGTTGAAACCTGTTATTACATTATTGTGAAACCAAATTCGGGATGTAGTAAAAGCGATTCAGCGCCAACCCTATCAAAAAGACCTTATTATGTACAGACCAGCGTCTGAAAAAAGAACTTTACATTCCAAAACCAACTTCAAGGTACTCGACCAACATGTATTTTTTAAGCCAAGCAAACAATATAGTGAAAAATTATGGCAGAAAGCCAAAAAGCGACAAGAAAGTAGGAATGCGGCATACGTAATACAATAAAACGGCAAATCTATGGAAACAAGACGGCGAACACGGATGTAAGATGACGGTGAGCAAAAAAGGCACACGGAAAGTTTGTTTACAGTATTACGTAAGGAGAAGATGAGTCCTGTGGAAATTGTTTTAACCTTGAGGGCGTCAGGGAGTGAAAGTTATTTTAAACTTGGTATAATCACCCAAGGTGCCGAGGGGTCATGTGAGGAAAACTAGCAATGTTAAACATAACGTAAGTGGTCGATGTGAAACTTGTTTAAAAGTTGACTGCATAAGTCATATGGTCAAAACTCGTAAAGAGAAAGTTGTTTTTGAATAAACCATAAGCCGGCGCTAACAAAACCCACGGTGTGTGAAGAGAGGTCTAGTAGTGGATTGGAGGCCGTAAAAGAAACAATCAAGTGTTACTAAAAAGCAATGAAATCACAAGAGACAGCACAGATGCTTAATATGCGCACAAAAAGATGTTCATTTAAAAAGACATACCTAGAAGGATTCGTGTGAAATTCCTTATCATCTTGTCATGAAACAGATCTTGAGCTATCAAGCAGCAGAGAAGATGGCCCATATACCATTGGTTGCACTCCCTTTTGTGTCATGGTAGAAAGGTGGTTCAAGTGCGTCTCTTCTACTCATGATTACTTAGTATCTATAGCTTCACGTTTAATATTGGCACCTGCAATATTGTGCCGGGTGACAATGCGAACTAACAAAATTTTAAACGGCCACAGTATGAAACGAAGAGGTAGATAATAAAACTGCATTTAGAAGTTACCAAATATAATATTCTTCAACCATCTATGTATGACCCGTAGAACATTAGAGTGAAAGTTTAACTGAATGTAAAATGATAGATTCAGCACATATAAAATTGTGTATCTATCAGAAGTACATGCATTTCACTTCTTTAAACCTATTAAATACTTTCTTTGCGCTAGAACAGCGCAGATACAAAATAAACCAATTAAAATAATAAATAGGAAACATACGTTTCAAGCCAATATTTTTCATAAATGCAAAATTTTGAATATTCGGAATGTAGGTATTTTACACGTGCACTTTTTTTTGTTAACGTTCTAACAATTGGGTTAAACTTATGTAAGATATCCCTAGAATAATAATACAGGCTTTTAACATAGAAGATACTAATACTTACAGCTACATTACACCACCCAGAAGGTCCTGACCCAATGAAACTATTAGAATGATTAGATGTTTTAAATTTTAATTTAAATTAGTCATTCAAAATCAACATCGACAATTAATTAAATTAATCATTAACTCTAAACCATTATAGGTAATTAATGTTAATTAATTATGTTACCTATATAAAGGTGGTAGCCAATTTACTTTTCCTTAAACTTCAGTCCAGCGTTCCATGTGCTTATGATGGTCAATTACCCGGTAATGAATGGTTTCAATCGGGCGAAACAGCAATGACACAAATGCATGAAGTCCACCAGATGGTACGAACATATATTGATACAATGTGGGCATATGCTGTTACACGGCTTGCCGAAAAGTGCTCGCGTATTACCTTGCTTAATTCGGTATACCAGGCTGAATTCCACTGAACCAGTTCATAATTATTTCGTAGCACTTTGTTATGGAAGCCGGTAGTTTCCTTTCTTTTCAAAATTTACCCAGTTCGGAATTAATTGACATGTCCGTCGCGCACTAATTTGAAATGGGTTTGTGGTTGGTACACTTCAGGAGTCTTCCAATCGTCTTGCACTGGAGTAACTGACATAGTGAAGATCGGTAACTATGGTATATGTAAAACCCTCCCTTTAAGTATACGAATAATACTGAGTGGGGTATGTAACAGCCTTGAACGAAAAGAAAACCTTGAAAAGGTGTAACTGACAAGACCGCTAAAGCAATGTGTGGTATAATCGTGAAGGTCACGTAAGTAGCCTTGAGGAGGACACATAGTGGGGAGAGTGTCATATATAAAAGAGAGGGAATGTATGTAAAGCCAGTATCGTATATAATGGATAACATCGTACGTCAAGCCTAGAAAAGGCGAAGATTATCGGTGCTATAAGTTCAAGTAAATATTGCGATATTTTGCTTAATAATGTGCATTATTTCTTAAATAAAAGTAAAACAAAGTTTGTTAGTGTCGGTCTATCACCCAAATTTGGATTTGAGCCAGTCGTAAAACTCGGTGGATCGAAGAGTGTGGAGTGGTGTTTGACAAGCAGGAATGGCGTATACTTATGGATAATCAAGGGGTAATTACTAATTATTTGTACAGTCCTGAAGGAACATGGCTACCTACCAAACTGGGATCGAAGACTGTCTCGTACGAAAATATTAACAAGAAAAAAATTATACGCCTCTGTGTTAGCGAAGAAGCTGATGTCTATTTAGGATGGGAGTCTATAGAACAGTTATGGAAGCTTTTGAAGATAATAAATTACCGATTGAAGTTGGCAGATACTGTGAACTTTCCACAGTTTTATGAAAACCTAATAAAGTCGGCAGCGGCAATTCCTGAATGTAACATTCACCAAGTTATAGGTCCATTGCATGAGGTCAACATAGCCTGCCTTCTGGAAATGGAAGAATTTGCCAAGGAGAAACTATATATGGATATGGATCTTGCCAAACCTATAACTGAAAGGGAGGGGATAACGCGCTTGTAGTCAATAGGGATAGTATTAGATGTTAGTCAATATGTGGATGTGTTATAGTGCGGAGTCGTGACCTAAAGCTGTAGATTGTGTTAGTGCAGTGCAAAGACTAATATGCCAGTTACAATCATTAAAATTCGATGCTGATCATGAAAAAGTGTATGGAATGGATAGATTTAGTGATGACTATTTAAATAATCTAGTTAATAAGTATGGGGGAGGAATACTTAAAATCGCATGTAGATGGTATAGAGTGTATTTGTTGTATAAAGCGATTAATAGAAGACCTTAAAGAAATATATTGAGCAATTTATACACGAAATAGAAAGATATTTACCAATTTTGAGCCATCAGATGACGACTACCAAGTGAAGAAGGTGTGCATTAATGAGTCCAAAACGTAGTTCACTACATAATAGTATGGAGTTGGCGCACAGGCATGCGCGAAAAGGAGAATGGGAACAAATACTAGAGATTCTGCACGATTTAAAAAGAATAGATGACTGTGGTAATATAATTTCACCAATCCTCGAAAACAGCATCGTGAGTGTGTGTTTGTCAGACGCTTTAGTAGTATGTGTGATATATATGTATAGATAGTATTAATAAAAAAGTAAAAAAGATCTGTTTATTGCATATAAATTTACAATATGTAATTAAGGTTAATTAGCGTATTACACAATGTCTTTGGTAGAAATCCAGGAATTGTGAGAAGTATCAAAACCCAACCACTTAACGAGAGCTTTATTCCCTTGACGTCGGATGACACGTTCAACTAGGTGAATGTCTGGATGTTTAACACTTTGTAGTTCGGGCTCATAGAACCGACCTTGAATCTCTTCATCTCGACTATCACGTAATGTGTAGGTGGTGGGCTTGAACGTTTAACTGTTGATATTCGAAAGACTTCGTAACTCCAATTAGGTGTGTACCCTTAGAGAATATGCTTCTTGTTGCTAATGCGTACATGTTCCCCACTTTAAATTTAGGTGTTTTACGGTCAAGAATTTTGACATTTTAAATGTTTGAAATAGATGCACTATTTTTTCCGATACATCTACCGGTTTGTATCCAGTTGTTCTATGCTTTCTTGAATTATACTCGGCACAATGTTCGGCTAATATTGATACCACTTATAGGATCCTTGCATGCTGAAGGTTTTCCACATTATTGCTTTAAGGGTGCGATTTACACGTTCGACTAAGCTACTTTTCAAGGTGGAATAACTACTGTAATGATTAATATTAAATTTTTTCATTACTTTTTTGAATTCAGCATTATAGAACTCAGTTCCCATATCAGTTTGTATATGTGTAGGCGTCCTTTTCAAACCAGACAAAAGTTTATCCATTACATCCGCGACTAGTTTACCATTCTTGCGTTTGATGGGGAAAGCCCAGACATATTTAGAGAATGCATTTATTATTACTAAAATGTATCGAAATCCTTTATTCATCCGAGCATATGGTATCATTTCCACTAAATCAGCTTGAAATAGATCATTTAAACCTTTTAGTACAACACAACGCCGCGGAAAATTTCTTCTTGCAGGTTTGTGCAGTTCTTCAACAACATCGGCTTTACTCATTTTTTGCTTTGGATTTTACTACGAACTCTACGTTGAATAGCGTTGCAGTTGAAAACTTTACAAACGGCGGCATGGTAACAGAATTACATCGTTCCTCTTAAGAGGTTGACCAATTACATCCTTTGCCAGCTCAAAGTTTGTACCATCTATGTTAAGCTCATGACTTGGATGACTCCACCTGCAATATACTATAGTGCCGTCGTTACAGGGATAGGTATATTGATCACCTACGCCGGTAGATGGACTAATTGTCTTCTTTGCGGCGATTCCAGAAATTGAAATGAAAGTTTCATAAGACAGATCGCTATGATGAACAATATGTTTTCCAAATTTATCCACTGATGATGATGATGAAGGTGTCCGCCAAATTTATCTATTGGCATCACTGGTGGATATATAGTACTATCTTTAGTGATAGTCGTCGTAACAATGAAAGGAATTGACTATAGTGGTAGGTTTATAACAAGATCTGTTACTTTATTACTTTTGCGTTACGTAGTTCATCAATTATATATATATATATATATATATATATATATATATATTATTTCGTTGTGATTGCTAGTATTTCCTGCTGACATAGATCCTAATAATTCCCTTAACCAATCGACTAACTTATTCGGATTATTCCACGGTACAAACTCAATAGGTTTATTATTGTATCGCAATAGCTGCAGTCCACCACCTCTTTTGGATACAGAAGTTGTTCGAGATCTGGTGGCTGGAGGTGCAATAGATGATGTGGCAGAACGTTTTCTAGGTTGAATTAATGGTTTAATGATTTCAAGGTACTTCTTACTATTAGTTCCTCGGATTTGATCATCAGAGTTATAATTACGTCGGGCAGCATGCGTACGACGCAAAATGTCATTGTATTGCTGTAGATCCCTCTTTTTGTATCCCGTAGAAACTTTTTTAAAAAGTAGTTCATATAATCCCGGTGTTCCCTCATAGTCTAGGGATGATCCATCGGAAAGAGCGATTCGCAAATTTTCTCCAACAAAATCTAGTTCAGCATCGCCAATAAAAAATTTCTCTTCTTCAGGAATAAAATGCACACCGTATGTTAAGTCATATTGATCTTCGGTATCTCTAAAGGTACCTTCGACGTAGTATTTCGCTAATCCTTCGTATTGATTAAGATACTCTTCAAAGGCGGGTTGAGATCCAGCAGCTAGTAGTTCCGATTTCAATTGTTGTAAAGTAGGAATTTCCACCTCGTCGCCATGTGTGACATCAGCAATTACAGATTCCTGTACAGGTGTGGGAATGGTGTCAGGAACAATAGTACGCGGCTCCTTACGTATTCTAGAGGTTTTCGGTGTATAATGTAAAAATACTTCATTTTCATGTCCAATGGACTCCTTTTTTCCGACTTCTGGCGTAAGGGGTTCAGCTTTGATAAGAGAACCATCATTTTTAGTAATTAATTGTTTTAATGGTTGTGTGATAGGTTTAAAGTGTGCCTCCACTGCACGTTCTGTAAGTGCAGTATCTTCTTTCAAACTAGCATATTTCTGTTGCACAGTTTTGCGAGCACTCAAAATGTCTTGTACTAAGCACTCCTCCATTACGACTGTACGTTGACAGTCCTAGTAGATTATTTATACTGCAATGAAACAGTCAAATCTCTTACGGTAACGACCGTTATTAACATCACTTTCTTTATCAATCACAAGAAATCCGAATTTATCACGCCAGCATGGTGAAACATACATAATTCATCAGTTCTTTCCCAGTGTACCAGCGGGTATAAAATAATAGAGTCCCCTCAACATGTCATCTATCTACCTATCAATACATCTACCATTTCGACAATAACACTTAAAATAGTACACGAAGACGGAGATCTCGTCAATTTTAACTGGGAAGTCATAACGATAGGACTACATTTAAAGAAAATATGGTGACGCGCTATAACACATGTGCATGTAACCAGAGCTAATCAAACTATAAAAGATCAAAGTGTGGAAAGGTGAGTCAGTAAGCGTTCAGCGCCCAAAGTATTGACACCGTAGAACAAAGCATTATTGGAAAGTCTCGGCTTTACAGTAGTACAATGAGTATATTAAACGTTAATGAAAAAGTTGTCGTTGATAATGCTATCGTTAATTCCGAACTGCACACCCATCAGCCATGCACTACCAGATTTGGAAAAAATGATGAAATCAGGATACCCATTCAGGAAGACATGTGCACTCTACCATTCGAAAACTATATCTACGTAGAGGGACGATTATTACGTCAGGATGGTACTGTCTCTAACACCGCAAGGTTCGTTAATAACGGTATCGCATTTTATTCAGTGAAATTAGATATGAAATGAGTGGAATAGTGGTAGATTCCGTAACGAAAGTAGGATTAACGTCGACAATAAAAGGATTGGTATCATTGACGTCCAATGATCTCGCCCGTCATGAAAATGCAGGTTGGTTTCCTACTGCAAACAGTACACTTACAAATGCTCAAGGATACTTTAATGTTTGTATACCGTTGCGAATGCTACTTGGCTTTGCCGAATATTACAATAGAGTGATTTTGAACATTAGACAAGAAGACAACTTGGAAGTTTGGTTTTGTTTTTGCATTTTTAGTAGGTTTTATTGCTTGTTTCATAAGCTTCTTTGTTACTAGGTTTTTGCATGTTTTTGGTTGTTTTCTTTTCAGGATTACAATGTAAACGGTGTGTTAAAATCTAAGTAAGATAAGGTTACAACACTGTATAGTAATTTGTGACTATACCACTTGTTAGCGCTTCTAGATTTTATACCACATGATGGCGCCATAAACGGTATGCTTACTTTTAATTATATCACAAGATGGCACTGCTAAGTTAACGTATAGTATAAGATGCCTTCAAACAATTGCTAACTTCTAATTATACCACAAGCCTAGCACTTCTTACATAAATTACATCACAATTTGGTGTTACAGACTGTGTTAGGTTGTTAGAGTTGGAGAACCTTCAATGTTGAAACCTGTTATTACATTATTGTGAAACCAAATTCGGATGTAGTAAAAGCGATTCAGCGCCAACCCTACCAAAAGACTTATTATGTCCAGACCAGCGTCTGAAAAGAACTTTACATTCCAAAACCAACTTCAAGGTACTTGACCAATATGTATTTCAATTAAGCAAACAATATAGTGCAAATATGGTCTTAAATCTAAAATCGACAATCAATAGTAATGTGCATACGTAAACATTGAGATTCAAATGTATGGAAACAAGACGGCGAATTCGGATGTAAGATGTGTGAGCAAAAAGCACGAATAGTTTGTTTACAGTATTACGTAAGGAGAAGATTATTTCGGTCGCAAATTTTTAACCTTGATGGCGTCAGGATTTAATGTTTTTTAAACTTGGTATCATCAACCCAAGTTGTTTAGGGCTCACTGAGGATAACATCAATGTTAAACATAACGTAAGTGGTCGATACCTAATTTGTTTAAAGGTTGACTGCAGAGTCATATGGTCAAAACTCGTAAAGAGAAAGTTGATTTTGAATAAACCATAAGTCATATATAATAATATCCCACGGTGTATATATATATCTAGATTGGATGGTTCTAATAAGCAATCAAATCAATTGTTACTAAAAGCAATGAAATGACAAGACGATATACCTGTTTACTGCGCTTTAAAAGATGTTCATTTAAAAGTACATACCTTGAAGGATTCGTGTGAAATTCCTTATCATCTTGTCATAAAGATCTTGAGCTATCACGAGCAGACAATGGCTCATAATACCACTGATTGCTATACTTTTGTCATGGTATAATAGTTGGTTCATGTGTCTCACACCACTGTGAAATAGTATCTATAGCTACGTTTCATATTGGCAAGATACATCCCAGATGTCAACGAACTAGGAAGGATTTTAAACGGCCACTTTATGAAACGAAGAGGTTGATATAAAACTGCATTTAGAATTGGGCAGTAATATTCTTCAACCATCTATGTGTGGCGAACAATGGAGTGAAACGTTTGACTGAATGTAAAATGATAGATTCATTGCATATCAAATTGTAATCTATCAGAAGTACATGCATTCACTTTTAAACCTATTAAATATTTCTTTGCGCTAGAACAGCGCAGATACATAAAAAGCCAATTAAAATAACCATAGGAACTTATCAATGAAAGGTTTACGAAATGCAAAATTTTGATATTCGGAATGTAGGTATTAAATTTGACACTTATTGCGTTTACGTTCTAACAGTTGGGTCAAACGTACGTAGATATCCCTAGAATAATCATCAGGCTTTTAACATAGAAGATACAAATACTTACACCATTACACCACCCAGAAGGTCCTGCCAATGAAACTATTAGAATGATTAGATGTTTAAATTTAATGGATTAGTCATTCAAAATCAACATCGACAATTAATTAAATTAATCATTAACTCTAAACCATTATAGGTAATTAATGTTAATTAATTATGTTACCTATATAAAGGTGGTAGCCAATTTACTTTTCCTTAAACTTTAAAAATGTATGAGTTTTTTTCTAATTTATCGTTTAAGTTGTTTGTATAAAATGATTCCAAAAAGTTTAATCTTAGTTCACAGCACTCCCTTTCCGTTAATCTGGATATTAGAAAACGTCGGCTTATATTTAAATGCCATTTACCTACTGTAAAGGTCTAATTTGATTATTTCTTTAATTTGTACACTTGACCGAAATTTCTTGTTCAATTTATGTCATTCTTGATAAAATTCTGGCGAGAAATACACGTTTACTTATACGATTCTGAGAAAGCATGCAATTTTAGTTTATTATGTTAACATATTTTTTTATTTTTTTCTTCGTAATATTACCTAATGCTACATTCTCTATAATTATATCTTACAATCATGTTTCTAATTGCGTCATCCGAAAGAACCTTTTCCTTTATTATAGACTGAACATTTTTTTTACTACCTATCTGTTATTGACAGTAGTAATTTACACACTGTTTAAAGTATACGGGTTTTTCAAACCTTTTTACCTTTTTTAACATTATCGAGTGAGTACCCATTTTAAAAACAAAATACAAAATATGTGTTATATTGAAAACACTGACCTTTTTTACAAGCTTTAATCCTCCGCCGACCGAATTACTTTCATAATGTAAACTACCGAAACTGGGTCATAAGTGACCATTACATATACTAACGTAATTTTAATGAAAAATTGGGTTTATTATATGAATGTAATGAAAAGTATTTAAAAAAAAATTATTTTATTACTATTTTGAACAATTATTGCGTATTTCGTGAACTGTTTGTTGTCCGTGAATATTACAAGTAAACCTATGACAATTATCACATTTATCACAGTACTTATTGTCATTGCCTACGCATAAACTACATCTACCCCGTTTTTTGTTCTGATCCAATGGAGCTTTATCATGCTTTGTTGTTTCTCCCGAGAGTTTGAATCGTAGACACCATATCTTGTTGGTAACCTCTTCCATCTGCCTCTGCACATTTTGCCCGATTTTCAAAGTTATCTTGAATCAACGCTTTGCCCAGTATTACGTCGTAATATTGATTTTGGAAATGATCCGCAGTAAATATGGAAAAGATTAGGTCGTATTCGCATTTGGAATTATTGGTAGCCATTATGTAGGAAACATGAACATAAGTAGAGATCAATAAGTGTAAATAGTTAAAAAAAATTAATTTTGTAATTTGTATCTGTGGGAGAAATAAGAAAACAATTACATCAGAGTTTATTAAAAGTACAGGTAATTTATAAATTGGACAATATAAAGATCTGATTGTACTTAAATATTTTGCTACAATAAAGGCACATTTGAAATTTTTATCTGTATAGGTCAATTTTCGATCACCTTTGGGTGATAAATTTCCTGTCTCTACGACAATCTTGAGCTATGCTGTGAAATTTGTTAAGTGAGTGAATTATGGCAATTAACTGCTTGTTTAAGAGTTACCTTCGTTCAGGGATTATGCCATAATCACTCGGCAGGCAGTAATATTAGTTATGAGTATTGTGAATGTGATATTCTGTCAGCACCCAAATATGGGGATTATAACTTTAACAATTATCGAGAAGCAGCGTCGTCACCTGAAAACTCTTCGACGAAGGTAATTTGTATAGATTTAATATTCACTAACTTACTTTAGTTTCACCCACAGGGTTTTTCTTTACGGTGCAATTTTTATGTATGGTTTGATTTTTGTTGTTACATTTTACGTTTAGTTTGCCGTTAGAAATTTTATGATTTTATGTGAAGTCGTCGTTTAAAGTTTTTACGTATTGAAGTTTATTGTTTCATTGTTTCATAGTGTTGGATAAGTAACGTAATCTGCACAATTCATAAGTTAGAAATTGAGAATTGGAATTGTACGGAAGATTATTTCAGTAAAGAATGTATTGAATTTGAATAATTAATTAAATCGATGCTCACTTAATGTTCAGTTAGTTGTTGAACTCACCAAAGTTCGAATATCACTTTGGTAGTATTTATTGTTGAAATTATTTATTATACCACCACCCAGCTTTATAGCAACGAAAAATTTCACTCTTTGTAAACTAAGGTAAACCATAAATGATAAAATTTAAAATCGTATGCAGCTAATTAAAATTCATTCTAGTTAAAATAAATATCATGTAAATAAAAAATAAATCAGAATCGATCAAAACCCAAGCAGCTATTTTAGAATAATTACAATTAGCATGTAGAATCTTTCCTCTTGCGTTTGCAGAAAAAAATTTGTTGAGCATTGTTGCCGAGTTGCAATTTTATCAGTATTTAATCAAAATCTCGTTAGTTTGAATATAGAAGTATAATTTTAATTAATTAAGAAAGCAAGAACTGCAAACATCATTTATATATATAATAGAACTTTATATATACAAGGCGTCGAACAAGAATTCGATATATATACATGTAAACAGGTATTATTGGGTAAGAAACCAAATGAATGTTGTGTGTGTTAATGAATAAAATTTATTGTTTTCAGTTGATTAAACATTTACTTAATTATTTGAGTAAAATTAAGAAAACAGCGAGTGGGATCAGTTGCCAGTCACGGAAGGGTAAGGATCAGATAGTGAGAAAGACTGAGCATCCACCTTCAGCACTTTCTGGCTCGAGTGTAAACGAACTTAAGTACCATTCAGTGGCGCCCAGAATAAATTAACATCTGGAGTTTTTGTTTGAAAAGAACCACACGACCTCACCGGCTACAAATTAAAGAGCATAGCGGCAATAACATTATCGCACTTCCTATGGGTCTGACTGACATTGCAGTCCGAAATATCAGTGCAGACAATTGATCACTGCCCCTAAATTTAGAAATAGGTGTAATACCAGATGTTCTACAAATATCTTTCTTCTATTCTTTATGTTATTTTTCTACCATTGTGGACATTTCCTTGCGAAATAACAATGGCATTATATATATATATATATATATATATATATATATATATATATATATATATATATATATATATATATATATATATATATATATATATATATATATATATATATATATATATATATATATATATATATATATATATATATATATATATATATATATATATATATATATATATATATATATATATATATATATATATATATATATATATATATATATATTATATACATCGATGAACGTATCCTTCTCGCCTCAGGGTTATGAACAGGACGACCTGGCCTCACCTATTTCCAGTAATATTTTTAAAAATTTTTTGCACATATGGCATGAGGGAGCCTCATTAGTCAGAAACTCAAAAGAGGGAAAAGGTTTTTGACTTTTTTTCATATATTTGTGCGGTTAAATCAAATCAGTTGTCACCTCAAAGCCATATATTGAAGACTGTTAAACGTAGAACGATGTTGCCTCTCCAGGTGTTGCCACGTTTAGTTTGAATCTAATAATATAATACAATTGATAACTGACTTATACTTAGTAAAATAGTGGGCAAAATATTAGCGTGTACTTAGTCGGATGTTTCAAAATTTTGATCATATTTTTTTTGAAGGGTGGATAAACGATTTGGTGCAAAAATGAATATCATCTACATTTTATTGGTTATGGTATGAAAAGTGTAGGTAAAATTTAATATATTTTTAGAAAAATAATGAAATAAAAATACATAATAACAATAATATAATGTAATAATAATATAATAATAATAATATTATGATTTAAACAAATGTTGCAGTTTAGCTTTTACAATCGGAACAGACCTATTCATCCCATTTTCAGTTAAGAAGTCTTTTATTTCTTTGGATGACGGATATTTTTAAATTGATTTATTTCTTGATTGGTCCAAGTTTGCTTTTTCATTTTTTTTCTTTTACCACGTATTGTATCATCGCTACCCTCATCTTCTAACATCTTGTCCTATTCTTCCTTTTTTTATTAATCGCTTCACTTTCCGCAACGGTCGTCTCTTCTTCTTGATTTTTGGAATATTTGATGTACTCGGCTGTTCATCATTTGGCACCGGACGCACATCATCATTATTCTCTTCCGGTATTTCTAAATTTACATCGAAGTCAATCTCATCAAAAGATTTTCCTTTGTACTCTAGAGGCAGTTTTCCCCTTTCCATAACTAATAGAAACTTTGATACTTTTGCCGTTTGATAAATATCAGCAGGCAATTCATAAAATTCGTTGTGTTTTTTCGTCGTGTCTCATAAATTTTGAAAATTGTTTCGTATCCTGTTTTGACAAATTTAAAATTTGGGCTACAGTTGCAATATGCTTTCGTAATTTATTGCTTGAAATTGCATCTGGATTTTGTAAGTTCATTTTTTTTTGTTAACTGGCGAATAGCGACATCTCCTTTTCCCCATTTGATTTTGCTCCCAGGAGTGGAAAAAACATACTGATTGTCATTAGAAATATATTTTTGTCGATATTTGATTAGAGTGTCTATAAAATTTTGTAATATTTTTGGCATTGAAATTACAACAGCTAGCGAACCCTTGCCGGAACATACAATTCTTCTATATTCTCTTGTAAGTGCTTTTTTTCCTTCGGTTAACACATTTTCAAAATCGCTGAAGTCAGTTTTCCTGTTATTGGCATATTCTGTCAATTTTAAATATTGGACGTCTCCAATTCTTTCTCTATTAAAAAGAATCACCAACGCTAAAGCCGAGTTCACTAAATTCTTATATGTTTCAACAGTGTCGGTATAATCCTCAAATTGCTTTTGGTACTCAGAATCAATTGCAATGGTTTTTCTCTAAATATTTTAACATCATTAACCAAAGGTACAAGTAGCGGTTCATTCCACTTCTTTTCTTGTAGGTTTTATTTGCAAGGGATGCAATTTCAACACTCCAGCGAGAAGTACGTAAATGTTTAAAATTTTTATATCTCTCAGCCAGTTTTTGGATTCTTAATCGTTTCTGCAGGTAAAACCAGTAGATCCTTTCAATATCAAATGATGAAGTTCATCACAACACAGTTTCAAATGCGTTCCCAAATGCATCGCTAGACTAGAAGCGTTAAATATTTTTTTCCGTGGGTTGTATCCAGATATAGTTCTTGCTGCAGTTAAAATCATATCGAAATTTGTTGGCCTAAGAATATCTTTTAAAGAGATCTTATTGTCTTTAACAATGTTTCTATACTCGATAAGTAATTTGGAGAGGTCATTCATTCTACTGCTGCATGCATAATCAATACCCTCTCTTTTGTGTTTTTTTAAATATGAGTTTCCAAAATTTACTATCAAGAGATCTTTTTTTGCTTCAAAAGATATGGCATATCCTTTCATTTTGTCAAAAACTTGTTCCTTGACATTTAATTTAGATATTGCATTTGTTGGGTCCATTGAACAAGCTGTTAGCTTTGCAATTCTGAAACATAATTACTCCTAGCACCTTTGTTTTGTTTCTGCTTACAACGTCTGGCGTGTATTTTAAGGTAAGATTTTTAAATACGCAATGAACACAAGGGTAAAAATTAAATCCTTCGATATTTTGGTTTCTAACAGGACGTACATCTCCTTGGACATATAAGTCAAATTTAATTTGGTTTCTTAGTAAACTAAAAGCTTCTCGTCTAGCTTTAGAGTTTTTTGGAAGTTGCATTATTTTCAAAATTTCTTTTTCGTCTCCATGCATGTGCCTTGCAAAATTTTTAGACAGCAAGTCAATTTTACAATAATTACAGAATATTTTCTTTATAATAAGATTTTGAGCTTCTTTTTTTTCTTCTGTATTTTGAATCAATACATGAGTTCCTATTTCTTTATTTTCCCCAGAACTGCTATCACTACTAGAATGAGATTGATTTTGTATTTTGAAATGTTAAAATCCTCATGAACGGACCTTTCGGAATTAGTGGTATTAGTGAAATTGTGCAGATCATTACTATCACGACGGATACAAGGATCAATCTCGAAGCTGGATACTTCACCAGTATCGGATACGGTTAAATTTATTGTATTTTTGAATTTGCTTGACAACCACAAACTGATTTAATAATATTTTCCCAACTAACATCGTTTTGATTGGCAGTATTGTCACTATTACAACAAATGTTATTGGTAAGCTTATCTTTTGATTTACATTCCAGAGTCTCGCTGACGTTTTGGACGTTGTCAGTTTCCAGGGACAGATTGGATACAACATTATCTGACAATTCACTCGATCCTGGTGTTAAAAAACTTTCATTGAGAATTGTAAATGGATCCTGTACAATACCCAAATTATTAAATAAAGAGATATTTAAAGAATCTTGTAGGGGGATTTCAAACGACTGTGAGTTAGTTGCGGAATCCTGGTCAGTTTCTTTCAATGATAACCATTTTTCGGGTGTGCCAGATATATGACTACAATCGGTTTCTGTTTCATTAAACGTGTCATTCTTTTCCTGCGAACAAGTTTGAGTAGAACTTTCTTCTTCATTTTGATCAGAATTTGAGTTGATCTCCTTTCGATCCTGAAATATGAGAGATAGAGTATAGTTATACCCATGTGGAAATGCTTCACATACTAAACCAGGATGAAGAAAGAGTATATCAAGGATATCAAAAACTTAGGCTTCAAACATCGCTTTGAAAACTGACTGGCAGAAATTTTATTGACTAGTAAAATCCGGTAAAATTGTCGGAACACTTTAATTGTAGTTTAATTATGAGGTGTATGAAAACTGACCTTAGAAAAGTTATTATTAATTTTTTATGAGCTATTCATTTAATACTGAATTTTTCCGATATATGTTATATTTTCTGACATATGACAAATTCAGTTAATATTTTCTATAGACCACCCTAACCTATCGACAAATGATGTTAATGCATTTTGAATAACCTCTACAGTTATTTTTTAAACTGCAATTCTATTTCTATTTTCTAATTCTTCTAAAGAGTTAACCCGTTCCTTGTAAAGTACACTTTTTAAATGATCCCAAAGAAAAAAAATGTAACGGTGATAAATCTGGTGAACGGGCTGGTCACTTAATGTCCCCTTCGGACAAACTATCTTTAAGAAAATACTATGTTTAGGTATTGCCTTACTCAAACACCGTAATTAAGATCATCAAATCATGGTTGTGTCAAAATCACTGAATGGAAAATTGCTTACATTTCCCTATTTTAATTTTTTCCGGTTTTTGATTGAGGCTAAAGACACATTGATACAAAGAGATCCAAAAATTAACAAAATTTTTGTGGCACCATTCATAAATAACAATAATAATAAAAAGTTATTAACACTCTGTAGCTCTGCAAATAGTTACTTCAGATACATAGTATTTAGTTTACTAGCAGCAGCTCTTGAGTGATATTTTAAAAGTACAACAAAATAGAGGTTGTTTAATTTAAAAAACACAACGTTTGCATGGTACATGGGTACTAATTTCTAATAAAACTAAGAGTCTACATTTTACAAAGTTAAACTGATAGGGATAGGGGTAGTAGTCAGCTAAAATAATGTACTACATTATCAATATTTTTTAATTAAGAATCTTCAGAGTTTTTATATTAAAACGAATCAACAATGCAATATGTTCTAAATAAAAATAAATTTTAAAAATATATGGTAGAACTAGTTCAGTTTACAACTATGTCAAAAAACCACACCTTCAAAAAATACTAAGCAATCTTTAACACTCTTTTGAGAATTTAAGAGAGAACTCGAATAGTAGGCAGTTTTACATTTTGTCTCAATCGAAGATATGTATTCATACATCGCTTTCCGGCGTTGTCAAATTGCTGAGGTAGGAACGTACGAAACGTAACGCGAAAGCATCATTTATATGCTGAAGTCACATCGTACAGCGCGTAACACCAGAAACAACGATACTAGCGCCAGTGATATATAGCCAAACTACGAGAGGAAAAAATAGTGACTGGGGTATCCTTGTGGCCTCAAAACGAAGTTTCACAGATCGACTAAAGAATGTACCAGGAACATTCTGTGAAAGTTTCATGTGAAAACGTTGTCACCTATAAGTGATTTCGGAAAATGTTTCCTGTTTTTCCTGGATGTTCCAACAATGGTGAGCTTATGTTTTAGTCAATCCTCTGCTAAAGAAATGTCTGTAAAAAAGTTGTCTGTGGTAATGTTTATCCGGGAATTATACCAATTCTCAGCAAGTGGCTTTACTACACGCTGCCCCTAACTCTTTTCTAGTATTGGACCCATCTTACCAAATAGACGTTAAAATTGCACCAGTAGAAATTTTCAGCGTCACATAAAGGCCACACCTTAATTCCATGTTTTCCAGGTTTATTTGAATATAACCTTTAAAACTACATCTTCCTCGAAACTATACTAGTTGCTCATCGATCGTACCTACAGTTGATGCTTCATACAATGATCTGCAAGTTGTTGTAAATTTGGCGGCAACTTCTCGAGTTGGAGCGAATTTATCATGTTCCCTCCTTGCATTTCTTGTGGTCCGGTCATCAAAACGATAAAATTGCAAAATTTCTGAAGGTCTATTTCGACTCATAGCAGCTTTGTATACGGGTCTAGAGAAACCATCCTTTCGATTTCATAAGGAATACCTGTCTTCTCTAGTTTTGCGAAATTGGCCTATGAGCAGCAATATTCCAATGGATGCCGTTAATTCTGTTGTGTCTACTTCGTACCACGTTTTATTGGTACCAGTCGAAATATGGAAATTTCTTGCTTTTAGGTTTGTTTACTTTAAAATTACTTCTATAATTTCCCCACAAATATACACTGAAAATGCATCAGAATTGGTTTCAATGTCTTTACTTCTTACAGTAAGCCCCTTTCTTACACGAATAATATTGTGACGTTGCGTTTTACTTGCCGATTTTACATATTTCCATATCCACCCTTCTACTACGTGATCTGCAGCTCCCACCGTTTCCAATTTCGTCTTCAATTTTACTACTCTCATCTTTATTTTCGCCATAATGTTGATAATCACCATCACTCTTATCACTTCCACTTTCACCAGATTGTATATTGTCGTCATCTTTAATATCACACATCAAGGCTGCATACAACTCAGCTTCAGTCAGAGGTCGTCTATTAGGATGCATATTGAACACAAGTGTCGGACAGGATGTCAAATAACAACTCAATGCCATTTTACGAGTTAAAAAAGCATGAAAATTACACAACCTGTTCCGAAATTACCTGCAGAAAATGTAATTACGTGTCCGATCGAAACTGGGTCTTACCTGGCCCAAAATGATTATTGTAAATTATTTTCATTCTTATTTGTGTAAGTACTTGTAAATACTTGTACATGTACATTATTTCTGAGAAGGTTTTTGAGGAATACCTAAAGCAGCATTTTAATACCATTTAATAATTAAAATACATCGCTTTTTTGGTTTTAATGGAGTCCTTTTATATTTATATTTTGTATAACGCTATACGTTTCGATAAAAATTACAGTTATCGTCCTCAGTAGTGGCAATTCTTCAAGAATTCTTTAAGAAAACGCAAACGTAAGTCTGCCATTAACATTACTGTTTGGTAAACGTATAAAGAACCCAACTATGGAATCCAATTTTAGTTAACAATAACCAGATCCTTAATAAATGAAGTATTATTAAACTACCTTGATACAAATCAGAACACCCTGTTATGTTAGTCGAGGACTAACAGTGAAAAATATCATAATCAAAGAGCAAATTTAACAAGTGATGCAAGTGTAGAGTTGTGAAGAAGTTTAATTTCAGATTGATAAAGCATTCACAAATAGAAATTTGACATTCTAGTCAAATGCAACTAAGAAAAGTTTTTTGTTAATAATTGTAATTGTTATTTTACAGTGAAGGCCCAATGCAGTTTAATATGATTTCTAATTTTAATTTTAATTTTAATTTCAGATATATATGTTAAATTATTACAATTCTTTGGTAACCTAACATATAATAATAATTTAATATAAATCACTGTAATTATCATTTTACTGTGGAAACACTAATATGATTTTTAATTTCCATTATATATTTTAAATTATTATAGTGCTGAGATAACTTAACATATAATTGATAAAGGATTTACTTCAGGGGCTAGTTGCCTGTTTATTATATTATTATAAGGTGCCAAAACCTATTTAAACGGAGATTTACTTCTAGAGTATTAAAGTTATTAGGATTTTTATATAGCTTTACGTAAGAAACCTTTGATTTGGTGTGGATATTCAGAGCACACATTTGTTATTAAGTGATATGGATAGAGAAACACCGTGATACATTATGGTGCAAGAAGAAAAAATAAGAGTGGAGGCGGGAAAAAGAGCAATAACATAGGAAGAGGAAATGAGTAGAAGATCAGAGTGCAAAATTCTTCAAGAATGCTGGAAAGAAATAAAAGTAGAGAGACTAAGAAGAGAAGGAGTGAGCGTGAGAGTGAACATAATTAGAAGGGACAGGGATGTGCAAAAGCAAGAAAGACGGATAAAGGTGAAAGAAGGAAAATGCAATGTAAACTAAAGGAACATCAAGGGAGAAGGTACCTATACCGTGATATCTGAATGGGGAAGGAAAGAAAGAAAGAAAATGATATCGAAGAAAGGGGAAACAAACATTGGAAAAGAGACGAAGATACAAAATATAGTTTGTACAGGGAAGAGATGGAGACGATTAATCATATGTTGATAGAATGCAGGGAGCTAAAGGAAGAGGAGAGGACGCTGGAAGAGACACTAGAGGAAAAACTGCATAAATTTTTAATTTCTTTAAATGGTATTCATCCAACCATGCAGTTTACCATGGAGAAGAAAATAGTAAATCTCTAGTTGTGATCCTGAATTTTCGAAACATGAATAAACATATTTAACAAAATCCTTACAAACTAATAGATATTCACTTAAAGACATTAATAATGGTATTACACCTGCTACATATAACAATGTTACAGATAGAATTCAAAAAATCATAGTTAATCATGACATTACAACTGTTTTTAAACCTACGTGAAAAATTGAAAATCATTTAAGGTAACATAAAGATATTTCAAACCCATTATCATCTTCCGGAGTGTATAAACTATCTTGATCTTGTGGAAAAGTATACATTGGAATCACAACTCGTAGCTTTGGTACAAGACGTAAAGAAGATTTGAGATTGTGTAGGTTAGGTCATCCAGAGAGATCTGCGGTATCTGAGCATCCTTTAAATAATTTAAATCATGATATTCAATTTAATAATATGGAGATGCCAATACACACTCATTACTGTTAGGTTTTGACATCTTACAATTAAAAAAAGGCACAACGACACGTCTTAATATTAATTTCTCTTTTAGTATGTTGAAGTTTTTGCTGTGTTTTTCTTAGACCTTGAAGTAAATGCTTTACCAATTACATGTTAAGTTACCATAGCATTTAACATATACAGTTGAAATTAAAACTAAAACTGAAAATCATATTAAACTACAATGTGTTTTCACTGTAAAATAACAATTACAATTACTAAAAAATCGCTATTTCTTTGTTAACTATTTCTTTAATTAATATGTCAGGTTTCTATTTGTGAATGCTCTGATTAATTTTAAACTAAAGCTTTCACAACTTTACACTAAATTTGGTTAAATTTGCTTTTTGATTATAAGATATTTCACTGTTAGCCTTCGAACGTTAGAGGGTGTTCACTTGTCATCTTCAAGACAATTTATTAATATTTTATTTTATTAAGTATCTAGTTGTACTTCACTAGAATTAGATGCCATAGTTAGCTTTATCCGTTTATCAATCTGTTATATTAATACCAGGTTTTGTTTCCGTTTCCAAATTTCATAAACTTGTTCTAACATCGTAAATAATTAAAGAATTAAATTAGATTTATGTAAAACATAAATATAGAGGTACACCATTGAAAACCCAAAAAAGCAAGTATTTTAATCTGTTTTATAATGGTGAAAGTTTTCATTTGCTTAAACGTTTAATGGATTAAATATTATTAAATCGTTCTGAAAATGACATTCCATAACATCCAGTATGGACGAAAGCTTTCGATGAAAAATACTATAATAGAAAGACAAAAGAGAAATTTTGTCGTAACTACTAAATATCACGAAATCGGGATGTTTGCGTTTAACCTTTAAGACTAAATATGCACTTTAATCTTTTCATTGCTGTAATGACTATCCATACTTATTAGGTAAAACATTTACTTCAAGATTACTTTAATAAAGTTTCCATATTATCCAACTGGATGTTATAGCCTACTTTTTGAAAATATGCTCAACTACTGCAGATCTTTCTGGTTGACCCAGAATACAAAATACGCTCTTTACGCCTAGTATCAAAGCTACATTTTATGGTTTCAATTCATACTTTTCCAGAAGAGCAAAGCAACTTATACAATCCAGAAACCGACACTAGATTTGAAGCATCTTTATGTGGTCGTACACGTTCCTTAATTATTCTTGTGGATTTTAAACGTGTCCTAATTAAGACTCCTTTAATTTAACCGTAACGTCAACTATGAAAGGAAGAACAGTAGCACCACCATTAAGCGCTATGCATACATCTAGCAGGTTTAATAACATTACTTATATCTTTAAGGCAATAATAATAATTTTCTAGTGATTTCTTCAAATGATTTTCCTATCTTCCAAAAATGCAGCATGACACGTTTTTTATAATATGAAAAGAAATGGTAAACTTCCATTAGTCTCCTTCTCTACAGTGTAAAAATATAAAAATTTATTTAATCTCTATTTGGGCTGTTTCGAGGTACTTTTTCGTGAGAATCAAGAATGTAAAGGAATATTTTTATGCAAAATTTGTATTTCCTTTGTCCAAAAACCCATTTGCAAGGCATAAAAATCAAATCTTTACGGCGAGCATCACCCATTAGCTACTTCCCAACCTTGACCATATAAAACCAGAACCATCCATACCAACATCATGCACAGCAGCACCATACAACACCGAGAAAGAGAAAGAAGGGAAAGTGAAAGCGGGGAAAACAGTGAAAGAAGTGAAAGTACACAACACCAAATATAATCAGGAGACAGGACAGCAGGAGCTCAGTTCTATTCGAGTAACATGGAGCCGAACAAATCAGTTGGAGAAGGAGAATACTTGAAAATGGCAAATGAGATATATATATATATATATATATATATATATATATATATATATATATATATATATATATATATATATATATATATATATATATATATATATTGACCAGGAAAGGAGCATAACAATTTACATACTTAAATAAATGGTAAAATGTATTGATTTTTGTATTACATATGTAAGTGAGAATGTGATTTCATAAAAAAACTTAATAGATATAAAAATAGTACTATGAAAAAAGAAACTTTTTTAAAAAACACGCTATTATTTACGCGTGGAAAGTGCACTAAAAAGGAGAAAATAAGTTTTTTCTTTGCACAAAATTCGATCAAAAATCTAAAAATAAAAGCGTCGGCGCTCATATTATAAACACGTGACGGAGAGAAATGAATACGGCATGTTTAATAGAAAGTTGTTCTTTTTCAGAGTAGAAAAGAAATCCGCGGTAAAAACCAAGCCATTCCATTTAAAATAAGAAAGATAGGTTGTGTACCTCTGGAACACTTTGTATATGCGAAAATATTTTTAGATTATAACGTGCTTGAATTCAAGCAACCTTTGTATAAAACATTTTTTTCTACTGTGCACAATTTTTTCTCAAATTCACTTGGACGCACTAATGAGAAACCCTGTATATTACGCATTGAAAACAAAATTTTTACGCAATGTAGGTACTTAAATTAATTATTTTTTGCTCTTTTAATTTTTATTTGCTTATTTCATTATAAAATTATGTTCAAACGATTTCGAATCATTCAGTTTTCATCTTTTCGTAACGTAATCCTTTGATTTACATTCAACAAATGCGAATAAAAGTAATATATTTTAATGAATTCCCTTTAGAACTGTTTAAACAAGTCATTTCCATTCTTTCTTTGCAATTTTTTTTTTACTTTCTAAATTGAACATCAAGTAAAATGTAAATGACAAAGCAACTTTAATAATGCTTCCAAATTCATGGTTTTGTCAGTAATTTGTGGATAAAATAAAATTCGTTTTTATAATAAATAGGCTATAGTAAAAAATTTGAAGTTCTACAAATCATATGCATTATGTATAATTATTTGAAAAGAATAATTTAATCTGCATCACTGCACCTACAATATGGAACAGTAAATTTTGTTACATACGATAGTGTTGAATTTTATTTTTCCTATTTACCAGCTTGATTAAAATCTAGCTCCTTAGAATTTTAATTAATTTTAAATTCTTTACAGAACCTTTCTGGGATTCTTTAAATGAACAATTCTACCTCTAGAATCGAGACGTCAGTTCAGAAGCCGTAGATATTGTCCCTAATTTTATGTTAACTAAATCTTTACATAGAACAAATCACGTTAAATTTATTACTCACACAGGTAATTTATTTGCTATGTCTTTTTCTAAAATCAATTATTTGATTAATATTCTACGATTTTAATTACTAGGATGATGTTAATACTTCATCTCGTTGGGTTGCGGGTGTATGTATTAAATTAAATGCTAATTTGAAGGCAATAAATTATTCGCCTACCTACAATATCGCACAAGATGACATTCATGAGTTAACAGGTTAATTTTTATTTGAATATGCTAATTTAGAAATTATTATAATTAATTTGTGAACCAACGAGGTGTTAATGTCATATTTCCTTTTAAGTCTTTACAACTTTATTTGACATGTATATTAATAATTAATTTGGTTACATTTTTTATACGTTGCATTCAAATGTACTAAATGCTGCTTTTTATATACGATTAACTTTCTTAAATGGTGCTTTATTATTAACTCGACTACTAATCATACTTAATACTATAATTATAACATTATGTACATGATAAAAAAAAGTCACTAGCCATACCTTTGTTTAATTCTGGTAGAATCCTAAACGATGTAGGTAGATAATTATGTTTTAAACTTAATGTGCGCTTAAATATTGCTTTTAATTAATGTAACTTGTACGTATGACCACCTGTTTAATAATTTTTTTCTTTCAAATGTCACAAAAGCGTTATCTTTTTTGACATAATTGCAGTACATAGTAGAGAGTTACAAATTTTAACTTCAGTGAACCTTTTTTTGAAAATGGAGCGGTGGCCGATTGAACAAAGGATTGCTTATGTAGAGCATTCCATTAGAACAAGCTCCATTATGCAAACTGAGAGTTGGTTCGACAACAGTTTAATTTGGCAGTGTCCCCAAACAATTACTTGATGGGTCGAAAAATATCGTCAAACAGGCTCTCTTAAGGATACTACACTTTCAGAGTGGAGAAAAACTGCTAGAATAGAAGTAAATGTTTTGAAAGTTAGGAATAGAATTGAAGAATTAATCCGTGCGACGTTTATCACAGCAAGTAGGAATTTCACTTGAGTTGGTAAGATCAATCTTAGAGAAAGATTTACTCGTTCGGCCTTACAAATGGCAAAAATTTCAAAAACGTCTTCCAATAGATCGAAACTTACGTTTAGAATTCATTCGGTGGATTTTTAGCAGAGGATAATTTTGTCAACGAAACAATCATGAGTGGCGAAGTACATTTTCAATTGCATGGGTAAAGGAACAAACAACATTTACGTTAGTCGTCTGCCGAAAAACCTCAAGTTGTATTCTAAGAAGAGCTGCGGTAACTGTATGATGTGGAATATGCTCAGCTGGAGTATTGGGACCGTATTTTTTTAAGAAGAAATGGAAAACGCAATAGTTGTCAATAATGAACGTTATGTGAAGGTGCCATAAACGTTCTTAATGGAAGCCATCGCTCAACTACGATTTTCAATAAACGATATTTGATATCAACAAGATGGTGCAAGGCCTCATGTATCCAACATGTCTATCATAAACTTACGTTCTTTCCTGGACGCCTGATTTTACAGCGTGGGGATCAGTTGTGGCTTCCTCGGTCTCCGGATTTGTCGTCTTTGGATTATTCCTTATAGGGGTCATGTTAAATCTAATGTTTATGAAGGCCGACCTGAAACCCTGGATGACTTAAAACGAAACATTCGACAAGCTGTTGAGATTTTTCCATAAATGTGACAACATGCAATGAATCGATGTCAGCCATGCATTGAATGAAACGGAGGTCATCTGATGGAATTCAATACTTTTATGACGATGAACGATTTCATTTCTTTCTGACGTTTACAAATTTTACTTGTTACTCAATCGTAAACATCCATCACTCGAACTTATCATAAACAATAAAAGTTACTTTTACAAACTGCTAACTATAATTGGCAACTGATGTCTTAAATTTTTAAATCAGTAGCATCGATAACATCTGAAAGACGAATATAGGGCAATCCGCGAGGTAAGGTACAAAGTTTCACAACGAGATCCTCACATGGGGAAACTGTCTTTATGAACACGGTTCGCTAATTCTTTCTTATCGAGATATGTTGTTTTTAATTTTTAATTTCAAGGAATAAAGAGCAAGAACCAAAACTTTGTTTGAAAATCTCTTATATTTGACGAAAAAACAAAGAGAAATAGACAATTTGCCATTAATAAATAAACGTTATGATAAGATCTGTTCAGAATAATTATTAAAAATGTCCACCTTTTCACAGCAGTCTAGCCTGTCTATATACGGAAGGTGGTTGTTTTTTTATGTCAGAATTAACTTGAATAATTTTATAAAGCAATTTATCCCTAGTACATGATTTTTGAAGATACACCAAAGTATTCATGTAATAGTAGTCCAAGGGATCCGGAACAGGTGAGCGAGTGGCCAAGAAGCTGAGCCGACGTCCAGAATAACACAATATTTTTACCATAGTTCAGTAGAGAACCGTCATGTTCTATTATTTAAAGCGAGATATTCTCAATTAATACTAGCAGTTTCTTCTCGTAAGGATTGAGGATAAATTGGTGATCTCAAACGAGAGTCAAAACACAAAAGGATCCACTAATAGATCCCCTAACAAACCACGCCAAACATTAAACGAGAACCGTGTTGGACATTTCGGTCTATGATGGCATGGGACTTTCAAGCTACTAAGGATGGAAATTTCTCAACTTATTGACACTGTTTCGAGTAAATGTACACTCATCCCTGAACCAAAATTTGTTAACGAGATGTCCGGTGATCCAAGTCTATAAGGGTCCGTATTAGTGGGCAGAAAAGCTTAGACAGGATGCAGATGCAATTTGTATACACCATAGTTTTGTATCATTTTCCATAAAATTAGTGCACACCGATATTCTGCGGACACTAGCTGATGGCGAGCTTTGAACACTATCCAGAATTAAATTACAGTTACTTTATCATTTCTGTAAGATGTTCGAAAACTCCTGCATACTCTTCTGTCAGGTATTCTTCGATTCGGTTACTGGTGGCAGTATTAGTTTACTGATGTTCTACCACTGCAATTGCAGAATCTATAATGTCTGCGTATTCTTCGTTTAAAAAAAAAGACATGGTAAACTTGAAAAAACTGTGTTTAATGAAATCCGGAGTTTAATTAAACCGACATACCCCAACTGTCAAAATAAGTTACTAAACGTAGCACAGTCTACATCATGTGGTTCTCTCTCCCTTAACACTACTAAAATAAAAAATGTCATATCTCGATAAACAAACATTTGCGAACCATGTTCAACAAGACGTTTTCATCTCGAATTTAGAATAACATGTTGTGAAATTTTGGGAACACCCTGTATATGACTATCATTAATTACCAATGTATGTGATAGTAATTTGGCAATCAGCAGCTCGTTGTCGTGGTAATACTTTTACGCCACTGCTGATGTGATATGTACAAATGTCGTGATGAATAGATTTATGCCTTACATTCACATTTTTAATGTAATTTACCAACTAATAACAAGTAAAATATTATTATACGTACGATAACGTCTTTTACTGACTCTAGGAGGTAACGATTCGCCAGTATACTCCTATCGCCAGTAAAAACTGCTTTACTACGATAATAATATAAAATATGATGTGTATCGGTATCTCGAGTAATTAGACATAATAAGTGTGTATACTAGGTTTGATTTCTAATAAACATTGATTTTTTTAATGAAATTCAGGAAATACAATATACTTTGCGTTTGAAAAAAAAAAGTACAGTAAGTGTATTATACAAAGTAAAAAAGTGACCTGTGTCTGTTGTTTCCCTAACATTCAGTAGTAGATATATGGGTTCACACAAATAGTCGTCTGTAGTAAACAGTATAGATTTCAACAGCTGTACCTATTTTTCGATCTCAAATAGTAAATCGCATATCTGCCTAGTAAAATTTTCATTGCAGCAAGGCGCGTAAAGGCACTTTTAAGATCATTTCTCCATTTTGTAAATTAAATCCGTTATCTAGCAGCCAATTTCTGGTAAGGTTTCACAAGTATAAGATGACTCCAAACATATAACTGTTTTTACTATTTACTGGAGAAATACTCAAGTCACTCTATACTCCCATGTTACCATCTACGAAATTGGAAACATGCACGATAACGTACAATGATATATTGTCTAACTGAACAATAATGTTATTTTAAAATATCAGTCGTTATTTTAGTATCGAACTTAATATATATCGGATGTATCAATTTATGGAAAATGCATCTGGTGATAACTACTTAAATATATTTATGTAGTTCAACCGCATCACCTGTCTTCTGATGATATTTCCATTTCATCAAAGCATATCGAAGTAATATTTTCTGAATAACTGATTGATTCTCGTAAAATATTCATAAATGACAACCCTTTCACGACAATACCTTTCCTCATATTAATGGTACCTACCCATCGCTGCACAGTCAAAACACTAAGACGTGCGTAAATACAAGTAGCACCTTTAACTAAAATATCTCAAAGTAAATTCGCGCGACAATTATTCTGATTTCCATTTTACAATACGATCCTTGTTCTTTTAATCTCAGATAATTGTTGTAATTCTGTGATCTTGTATTTCTCGTGGTTCTGTCTTTAAAGTCGTGCTTAGTTTTTCATTTCATTAATACAACAACCTGATTCTTGACTCTACGGTCCGCTTGCTATAATATGGATTATTGTATCTGAGTCAACGGGTTTCTTAAGAAGTGAGATAACTAACAGGCTACGTTTCATTTCCATATCTTTGCCTTTACGAGAAGAAATCTCCAATAGGCTATCAGTGGATTTTAGTAGTTGTATTGGATGGTTGGCCATAAAATTGTTAAACTTTTCAGATTTTACCATCTGGCTTCAATATTCTGCTACATGAAAGATTCAGTAGTACAGCTTTTACATTTCTATCGAATTTTGAAGGAAAATATATAAACTACAGACTCGCTTATATTGGGGATGGACTTTTCATCTTCTCTGTTACATTTATGATTCCGTTAACTTCATATTCTTTGGATCTTTAGGAATTTAAAGAAGTGGCAACTCCCTACTTTTCTCTTCGTGACTTTTACAACTACTTACTTCCTCCCACTTTTGGTGCAATCTGAAGAAACAAAATTTAATCCTTGGTATTTCTAAGTTCCAATATCTACCTATAATACCTTTTAAAGGGTTCCTCACTTAAGACTGCACTTCGCATTTACGGGTTTTTAGTTTATTTTCATTAATGTCAAAAAAGAGTAATAGCAAAACAGAGCTGCAGTAAATCTGCATAAGAATACAAAAGTATTAAAATACCACGGCATTACTCAAAAAAATAGTATTTTTATGTGTATATATTTATTTATTTATGAAAATGTTCACTATACGATAGGGTATTTGCGTATTTTCAGAACGCTTTCCCTCGTATTGTTATGGAGCGTACAAAATTGTTACAGGCTGAGTCAAAACTGCAACGAATGACACAACCGTATGGTATACGGACCGCGTAATTTGTTTACTCTTATCTAAGATTGTTGTGTATACAAAAATAAAGGCGGTTTTGCCTTAAGTTTTCCGATTTTGGCCCATTAGCGTAGCAATCGTATACAAAAAACGCTTACAAACGACTAGAAGAGAACATGTTTGACATCTTTACAAGGAATCCATTTTCATGAAATGTTACAATGCCGTTGTATGTTTATTTTTACGAATTACCTCTCCAGGAAGCTTCAAGTTGCACGTGGTGCGATAGCGCTCTGGTGTCAGTGGAACGTTACATGATAATGGAATGATTACATCTGCAAAAATGCGTGGCGTGTAATTTCCTTAATAGTAATTTGTACTAGTTAATATGAATTATATTTACAGTGTACATGCACTATATCAGTATACCTAAGCGGATAATTATTGCGGGCAATTAGAAGGGTTTCTGAGGTCCGTGATGCTAGCAGAGCTGATGAAAGCCCTAAGCTCATTGCCTTCGTTAGTGCCTAATGGCTTACACCAGCACGTCCAGCCGCAAAAAAACTGCACCAGCTTCGGCACTCTGTACTCTGACTTCCCACCCTTGAAAGAAAAGAAAAACTTAAACATATGTTATGCAGGATTGCATTATATTATGGTAATTACAATCAAATTTCTACACAAAACCTTGAGTTTATTTAGAAATACTTATAATGCAATTATTTTGGTCATGTTTATGCTAGGTGGTACAGTTCCTCAATTTTGTTCATCTAATTTCTAGAAATATCTCAGTTATTGCGTTATAACTAACTAGACCAAAACGTCAAATGAATTATCGATTTGCAATGCCTGCTTTTGTATTCGTTTTTACGATAACGCATCAATACCTACTATCATAAATGAGAAATGTATTTCTTTTGAAAACAATTTTTTATGCATCTCGGACATTACTAGCTTTTTCTGAACCTACGGCGCTTTCCTAGTCGCCGTGCTAGCGCACTCGGGCTCGAAACAGCGCCTCAGACCGTAGAAATCTCATTCTGCCAATAACTATTATAGCAGGGTTTTTCCTAGGCTAACTGAATAACATAAAAATATTGACAATTGGGCTCAGATTTATGTACATTAAACGTTCATAAAGCAAGGGAAATGCTCGTAGCATAAGAGCTTCTACTTATTTGAAAAGCAGTATACAACAAGAACAATTTACAAAAGAATAAAATTCAGTAAAGTATTACAAAACTGTGATGATAAATTGCACACTCAACACAACGAGTATGAACAATCTATCTGTGCAAGAGACATAATTGATTCCTCAACAAAACTAAATGACAAGAACAAAACGTAATCAAAAGGTACTGTTAACAGTTATTAGAAATAAGTTAAATACAGAACCGAACAAATACAAGTGCAGGTAAGTAAAATTCGTACACGAGCAACAAATAGCATACAATTCGGAAAGGTGCAATATAACTTAAATATACATAGAAAAAGTTTACAGCTTCACTGTTTTAAGTGTGGGCTGCTGTCATTTATCAGCCAACATTGTCTTAACGGCTTACTAAACTGCAAAAATAATAAACGTAACGTTAACTAACCTGGTGCTGTGATAGACATAGACCGCTAAGGGTAAACGAAGGCCACATCTGCAGGTAATAAGCTTAATAGTTGCAGAGTATACTTGTGATTAGGGGAATATAACAGTGTAGCAATTTATAAACCGTAGAACTCATATACCAAGTAGTACGGAAGATGATACAGAAAGTAGTATAGCAAGTACTTAAGCAATTCATATATAACCGATGTCTACTAGAAGAAGGTATAAAACTAATACCACGTCGACAAAAAAAATTTACAAAATGTATTTTTGAAAATAAATGTTTATAGAAATCGTTTATTCATTACAGTGTGTTTTTAGTGCTTATCAGTTCTTAGTTGGTTCCGCCAGTGCAACCCGTTGTTTTAAAGAAAATACGCCTCCTTCAGCTCTTCTGACTTTCTATTTTTAATGGAAGCACCAATAATACACTGTTAATGATTTTAGTGATTTATAGCTTGCAACAACGCAACCGACTATTTTCAAGAGAATGTAGAGGACAAGATTTCGAACATCAACGACAGAACTGGTGCAGCACTGGTGCTTCGTTACTTCCTCTTAGTGCTTTGTAGTACGCACAACTGTTTCCCATAAATCGACACCCCTTGTGCAGTTCTGGTTTCGCACCACTAACAATGTGGTTTACATTGCTCGTCTGTGCTTTTTTAGTGGCTTTTTGAACCGGCATGAAGAGCTGTTTCCAAAAAAAGGCCTCTTTTACAATGCAGGCTTCCTACCTTTATTGAAAGCAATACAGGACCAGTGCGCTACGTTAGTACTTTGTTAATGTTCCTCAGTACTTTGTAGTTTTCATCAGCATACTGTTATATCCAAAAAAGTGACACTCCACTTAGCAGTAATCATCTACCCTTACAGGAAACAGTACCAGGCAGCCGTAGTAATTCAAACTGTAGATCATTTAAAATAGTAAGCATTGTTGTTTAAAAAATGATAATGCACAAAGGGAGTGTCGTTTTATCAGAAACAACCGAATGTGCAGGTTCACGAAGTCATATAATTAGTGTTTGAAATAACGGTAGAAAACCAGCAGTGCACGAATGTTGTTTTCTTGGAAGCAATTCGTGGTGCTCGTTCACGCTACAATACACCGCGAAGATCAAGTACTTACTGGTTTCGTTAAGCGTACTAGCCTCACAAACCTGGATGTTTTCCCTTTTTTTTATATTTTTACAATGAATCACAAAATGTTAATGATACACTATTCCAAAAAATACTCAACTTAACCAGAATTTTCGAATAAACAGCAACACAGAAGTAAACAACACAAATATATTCAGCGACATGAAAGCGTCTCAGTGGCCAAAGGTATCGTTGAAGTTTTTGGTTTTACACAAAGATAATATCTGTCCATTGCATACTGTGGAACATTCCTGAGGGTACTTTTTATACTAAAAAGAACAATGTATTTCAAATCACTCCCGATAAGAAGAAATAGTGCTACGTTACAGTAGGTAAATATTCTTATATGTATGTATACTGTATCGGTGGTACAGAGTTCGACAGAAAATGATTTAAATAGAAACCTATTTTAGCAGTAGAAAAGTACCTTTATAATACACGTAATATTTGTACGTACGAATGGTAAAACTATCAACGTTAAAATTGTGTAGAATGTTGTAGGTCATAAATAGGGTTGTCTAACTGTAATAAATGAGGTACTAACCCATAAGGCATGTGAAAGAATGTGAACACGATGCTTAAATAAAAAACATGGTTTTCGGACAACTCAGACTAAATCAGAATTGTTACGTATCACCTATGCAAATGGGCCTTAAATTATTAAAGTGTAACACTTTAACTTTAAATTGACACTATAAATTGTATTACACTTGTAATTTAAATTACACATTTTGTTATAAATATAACAGAATAAAAAAAAAATCTAAAACTATAAATTGAAATATCATTAAAAATACTGCAATAAAACAAGGAATGAAACTTAATAATGTAATTTAATGTAGTATCAAATACACTTTATTTAGTGGAACTTTCCCATTCACTATCACTGTCCTCTTCACTTAGGTATATCAATTATTATTTCTCACTTTCCCACCATTTTTTAAATTAATTTTCCATTAACGAGGAAACTGTTAAATTTTTGTAATCTAGTAATTTTAGGTTATGTTATTGGCACAGCTTGTTTTGTAACTGGAACTGTCTCCGTAATAGACAATAGGTGTATGTATATAACGCTACTTATTCACGCCATTACGGATATGTACAGTTGCGAGCATAAAAAACTGGGACACCCTAAATTTTAGTTGTATGAAATGTGGTGTGAAATAAAAATGCCTGTAAAATTGACATATCTCAAATCCTTGTCAATGTGATAGTCGTTAGAATGCCGCAACTAAATCAAGTCACAGACGCACTCATGGAAATATCAGTTGAAACAAAGTCAGTTTCATGCTAAACCAAATTCTGAACCATAGACGTAGAGTGCGTGGATTAATTGTCCTGTTTCTTTTTAGCTCGCCACTGTACAACGATAATAAATAAAATCCATAGTTATATAGTTACTCATAAAATATAACTAGTTATGGGTCCAGAACGTCAGATATGCGAGACTGTTTATACTATTTTTTGTGAAAAAAAAACCAAGGAAAAAGCATAATTCAAGCACCTACAGTACAATAATCCAGGTACGTTACTTATTAGTTACAACAAAGTCTGGTTATGCATGCGATTTTCAATTAAATATAGTCTTCAATTACAATTGCAAATGCCTCGTTATGGTGAAAACATTATCACAGGTGTCGTTTGTGTGACAGTATTAAGAACCAACTTACTTTTCGGTAAGGATGATGGTTCGAAAAGGATATGTAGTGGTGCTTAATTCCAATTGTTGCGAGGTTCTAGTAAAAATAAATTGTATCACCTGAATACGTCTTCAGAGCAGGCATATCTTGCAAGATTGGGCGTTTGAACAGATTTGGTATGAGTTTGTTAAAGAAAGGCACGTTATCTGGTACCAACTTTAAAGATAAAAAAGCAATGTGCAGTTTGTCTCTTGGATGACAGGCAAAGAAACCACTTAATACATCTGGGGGTAACAGTGCTAAAGACTTGCTAGAACTCTTGCATTCAAATTTATGTGATCCTATACGTACCTCTTCGTGGGGTCGATCTGGTATCAACTTTAAAGATAAAAAATCTGAGCAATATGCAGTTTATCTGTTGGATAACAGACAAAGAAACCGCTTAATACATCTGGGGGTAACAGTGCTAAAGTCTTGCTAGAACTCTTGCATTCAAATTTATGTGATCCTATACGTACCTCTTCGTGGGGTCAATCTGGTATCAACTTTAAAGATAAAAATCTGAGCAATATGCAGTTTGTCTGTTGGATAACAGACTAAGAAACCGCTTAAGACATCTGGGGGTAACTGCTAAAGACTTGCTAGAACTCTTACATTCCAATTTATGTGATCCTACACGTACCTCTTCGTGGGGTCAATCTGGTATCAACTTTAAAGATAAAAAAGCTGAGCAATATGCAGTTTGTCTGTTGGACAACAGACAAAGAAACCGCTTAATACATCTGGGGGTAAGAGTGCTAAAGGCTTGCTGGAACTCATGCATTCCAATACCTACTTCTTTGTGGGGTCGATGTCTTTATATTTTTTCAGTAATCGATGACTTTTCGCAACAAAATATTGTTTTTTTTTCTTGAAATCGGGATCGAAAGTTCTACCGGTATTTTCAAGTTATGAGAACCAGACAGAATGAAGAATTAAGACACTTCGACGGATAATGGTGCCGTATATGTAAATAAAGAAGTAGTAGGGTATTAAAATCGAAACAATTACAGCGTTAATTAACTGTAAGGTACACTTCAGAACGAATTGAACAATGTTGTATGATGTATGATGAAGAAAGCTAAATGCGTTAAACGTGCGTGGGCCGAAGCTGTGAGTACTGCAGTCTATATAAAAAACCGTCTATCTCACAAACAGGTGAGAAACGCAATAAAATGGATTTAGATCATCTTAGGGTATTTGGTTGTGTGGCTAAGCCCATGTTCCATGTCAACTTCGAAAAAAAATTGATGCATATAGAATAAAGCGTACTTTTTTCTCGGGTACTGCGAAGAAACAAAGGATTATTCAACCAAAAAAAATTGCAACAGTTTGTGATGTAGAATTTTTCGAAAATAAATTTAATATTAAAAACATAATACGGAGAATTTTGCAACTTTAGCACAACAAAAAAAAAACCTGAATCTGCAACAAACGGTTCAATTCAGCGGGGATGCTCAATGTAACCTGGATGAATTTCAGAGGAGGGTGAACACCTCATTGATTCCGACGTGGCCAGCCATCCCGAGACGATCTAAAAACAACCCAAAAAGAAGAAATTTCCAGACCATATACTGTATTTTGCTGCTGGAGTTCAGTATTCCCTCTTCATTTGAAGAGGCAATGGCTAGTGCAGATGCTGAATGTTGGAGAAAAGCTATAGAAGAAGAACACCAATCGCTGATAAATCAAATTCATGGTATACCGTTGAACGAACAGTGAACCAAGAATGTAGTGCAGTTCATGTGGGTGTTTCAGGTAAAGACAGGTGCCAATGATGAAATTAAATATATGGCTAGGCTAGTTGAAAAAAGATTTAGTTAGCAATATGGAACAGATTACATTGAAACTGTTTTCCTGTCATGAGAACTTCGACTATTGTAATGTTGTTTGCTCTAAGAGTAAAATTTCATCATGTTGATGTAAGTACGAAATTTTTAAACAGTAATACAGATAAGGATACTTTAGTGGCACAACCAGACAATTTTGTGCAAAAGGGTCACGAAGACGAAGTGTACCACTTAAAGAAAGCAATTTATGGATTAAAACAATCTTCTAGGGTATGGAATAAAGTTGTTGAGACATGAAAATGTAAACTTTCACGATTATTACATATAATTAAGATACTTATTCTTTGGGTTTATAAATAGTATATTTTTTATTATAAGTTTTTGTAATGAACGAATAAGTTCAAATGTAAATATGTAATTAATTACATATTTACCTTTAAACTTATTCGTTCATTACAAAAACTTATAATAATTTAATATTACTCAAGTTGCTTTGGTTTGTGTGAATCCTTGCGATATAGCAGGCTCACATTCCATTAATATAAGTAATTTGATTGTAATCTCATTATATTTAGAATTTATATCAGTTCTACATACATAAATACAAAATTTACATCGATTGGGGCTTGTACCTTGATGGCGCAGTTGGTTAGCGCGGTACTCTAGCAAAGTACAGGTCGTAGGTTCAAATCCTACTCGAGGTAAACTTTTTATTTATGTATTTAATAAAATTAAGTATATTTTTTAATTTATATTTCATATAAATTTAAACGTTTCGGTAACAATTACAATTATCGTCCTCAGTAAATGGTAATATATTTAAGAATGACTTGAAATGTTAAAACGAATTTATGAAATATTAAAAAATACAAAACCGCAGGAAAGGAAGATGTACTAAGGTTTTTACTGATGGTTTTAGCTAATGACCAAAATTTACGACTACCCAAAGGACCTGAGACTAATTCTTTACATTAACGTTCTTAAAACATCTTTTTGGGCTTGGTGATTGCAACTATTCCTTGCGTCAATATAGTCGGCGTGATTTTCGACAGCTTTACTTGACTTCCATTTGGTATAGAGGTTATGCTTTTGCGATAATGCGTCAGTGCAAACCAGGGCTGGGGCCGGGCAGGACCTACACTGTTATGTTTTCTTGGAATGTATAAATCCATACCCATCAAGATAACTTCACTTATTGAAAGATAAATGTTTGACTAGGAGGATCGTTTAAAGCAATACTCACGCCAGGGGAAAGTTGCAGAAAAATCTCGCAGTTTGGTGCAGTCAGCTGATTAAAAATACCGCATAGTTATATCTGTTTTGCGAGTAACAGTAGGATTGGGTACAGAGGAAGCTATTTCGATTAGGCAGTTGCCTGATTGACCAAGTAGGGAAAGTACTCTTGTTTTATAGGCAAGTGGGTTAGTTGTAAGTAATAGGTCCAGGAGGTGTAGAGTGTGGTTAGGGTTGTCAGGAATTCTGATTGGTTCGGAAATTACGTGTGTGAGATCACAGGATACAGCAAATGCTTCTGCACTATGATCTGCGAGACTAGAGGTAGATGAAAATTGAAGCCAATCCCCCAGAATTGCGATATCGCAAGATGGAAACTGCTGTAAGAGGTATTCTGTTTTCTCTAATCAAATCAAATTGTGTTGTATGAACTCGTGTATTTAAAATCATTAAAGTCATTTATTGACATAAAATAATCGCTACTGTTTTTGCCGAAGTAGGAAGTGGAATTAAAATTCACACACCTACTTTACCGAATTATAATATAATATTACACTAACTATTCAGAGCTCTAAAACAGTTCTTTGCAACTCACTGGTTCACCATTACACTCTAAAGCTATAATAGGAAATCACACCCAAAAACAATATGATTATGACTTCTTTATATTATGTTTGTGTAAAAAATTTATTAAAACAATTGTGCCAAATTCTGGTTCTTTCGCGATTGTATATACTGTTCAGGCCAAATACTCATTAGACACATCAGCCCGTAACGGCAATTTCTGCACACGGCATACCTCAGTGTTACTTGTTAAATTTACTCTAAGTATATACAAGTTATGAATAGCACTTATTACTTTAAAAGAACAAAAAGCTGAAGTATTTACAGCGAGTTATTTGTTTTCGGATCAGCTATACATACAAAACTGTCAAAAAACTAAAATCTGAACCATATTACTATTTATCCGCACACAAGGTGTGATGGGACTCCAAGAAGAATTAATGACCGGCACTTATTCAACACCGAATTCAATTCCCTGGACGAGAAAATGTCGCTGCGCGACAACAATAACGGTAAACTAATCCGCGAGGAACGAAGTCACTAAATTATCCCCGAGGATAACGGAAAGACTTCTAACGATATATATCACTAAGCCTCCCGATATGGGCGTAAACAGTTCACTACCGTCCAAACAAATAAAATCTCGTGTGTACGGTAGAACCGTAAAACAAAGGGTAAACCCTGAACTACATCTTTAGCAAGACTGCCTTAAGCTACATACATTTTACGCCATCTCCAATACCATCTCCCCTCTAGGTTAATTAACCAATCACAACACATTTTTTCAAACTACAAACGCGGTAAAAACGATATGCCCTTTTCGTAAACGTTCGATAGAAATTACGTCATAAAAAAACATTCCACTGCCTACTATCCCACGCCATATTATCAAGTAACCCAATATTCACGCCAAAGAACATCTTTTCCAAAATAAACCTTAAATTAACATATATAAAATCCAAATTCTTTGTTCTTAAGCACAAAATCTTATCAACTGAACCGCGGCAGTTCATCGCCTACAAACTAAATTTTCCAACGATGCCCCATGCAAAGTAATAATTTTATACTCAATTTAATGTTATGAAACACGATTTCTCCTTTAACAAACGAAAATTTGTAATACCTAAAATAAGGAAAATAACTATTATTTGTACACAACTATTCTATTCCCAAACCAGTTATTAAAAAGGATTTCACTGCTTATCTTAATTTAAGCTTCCATCTTAATTTAATAAACAACAAAACTCATTAAAATACTTATATTTTTTTGGGTTTTTTAATAGTGTATTTTTATTTTATACAATCTAAAAATATTTATTAAAATTGTTAAAAATGTTGAAACAATTTTGTGAAAGTTCAAAAACTCAGGGTCACAAATTCGTTTTGCTCGATTTACTAAAGATTTAATTACACCAATTTTTTTATGTGAATGGTGGTTGGATAAATTATGAAGGTATCTATCAGTGTGTGTCGGCTTTCTGTAAACCTTAAAAGATAGTGAATTACTATTTGTAGATATTAATATCTCAAGAAATGGTAAACTTCCATTAGTTTCTTTTTCCATGGTAAACTGAATGCTAGGATGTATACGATTTATAAAAACCAAAAACTCATGCAATACCTCAAATTTCAAATTTTAAAATTTTTTCATGCAACAATTAGCTAGAATGCTTATATCCTTTGGAAAAAGATGATCAATGTATTCTATCGTTTACAAGTTGAAGTATTTCACAACTTTACAGTTAGATCATAACTTAAATGTGTTTTTTTGGATGTCATCTTTAAGACAGTTTAACAATAGTTAATTTTTAATGATTTAGTTATTCTTTACTATAATTTAATTCTATAGTTGGCTTTATACGTTTTCAAAACTGTTATATTAACAGCAGGCTGATGTTTATGTTTTAATTTTTCAACTTTCACAAAATTATTTCAACATCTTTAACAATTTTAATATATATTACTACTGACGAAGATAACTGTAAGTGTTATGGAACGTTTAGATTGTAAAAAATACACCATTAAAAAACCCAAAAAAGATAAGTGAAAAGTTACATTTTCATAACAAAACTTATATTTCGTTTTTAGAAAAGAACTCTAAATGCGATCGCTATTTGTAAAAATTTCGAATACCTTCCAAACACGCAAATAAAAAAAAATGTAACGTTATAATCGAAAGCTTTGCAAAAATTTATGCCTTATCAAATTCAATTGCATGCATTTATACTACATTTCAGATGTACGGTACTAACAAATTATTTATAATTTCGAAATTACCGACAAATATGTGATAAAACCACGACCACGTGACAGTACCTACACTGTAGTGTCATTTAGTGGTAATATTAAGGTTACTTTGCCCTCCCTTCTTAGTCTCTATAGATAACCTTATATAAAAATTAGTCAACAATTCGAATAAGGAATGGTACAATATTTTTTATAAACAAATTTATTTATGTTGGTTGCAATTTAGATTGGGATCCAATTTATGCTTATATAAGAGCAATAATAAAGTTTAAGTGTGGCGCTAAGCTCGTTTCATTTGTTTACCCTTTAACTGGCGTTACTAATGCAATTCTTTTGCATTATTTGCTTTCTACTCTACAAAACGCAGTTGACTTTTACGAACGGTAAAACATTAATGCATTTCGTCGACTTTTAAATGAATTACAAGTGCACTTAAACACAATTAACTTGTTTACCCTTAAATGCACATTTCTCTTGAAACATTTTCTATACCCGCGAATACGGATTTTAAAAAACTGCATTTGGTAATTCATTCGAATAATTTTAAAAAGTTCCTTTCTTATTCACGTTGTTATTTTTGCACTTGATTTACTAATTTCTTATTTAGAAACGCCTAATTAAAAAGAACGCTTAAATTTATAGTCCTGTTTACGTAATAAATTAATGAGACAAACATTCTTTAAGACATTAATAATATGCAGGATCCTTATCTAGATACAAATAACAAGATTAGATAAAAACAAAAATAAATAAAAAATTGCGACCTTTTGTACCAGTTGAAATTCTTACGCATTATTTACAAATCTATATTTATTAAGCGGAAGCGGATGAAAAGTGTCGAACATTCTTAACAGAATAGAAGTGAAATAGCTACTCAAGTACTGTTTCTTTTAATTAATATTGATTGGTTTATTTCTGATTTAATTATACAGCAAATAAATAATGGCGTATAATATGGGTGGTTCTCATAAACAAGCAGCTATTAACCTTCTGCATAAATTAATATATGACGGTAAAAGTTTTTTTTTTTTGTAACATTAAATTAGAAATATGGTGTAACATCAAACCGTTTCATTTTATTTTTCTTTTAAGATAATTTAACTGTATAAATTATTTACCAATTACTAATTAAAATTTCCTTTTAACGGAGTTTTTTTAATAGCTCTAGTTTCGTATAAATTCAATGCGTTACGATGGTTTCTATATTTCAGCAATTTAATATATCAACTTATAGATTACGTGTTATGAGGAAATTATAACGCCTTGGTGATCTTTTATGTCTTTTACATGGGAATCTAGTGTTTACCAAAATGCAGGTACGTGTTGCGAATGCAACACGCTATTTGAATTTTATGCAAAATGATGCATTTCATCTTTAGCATAATTACATTTCTGTAAATGTATTTACTTATTTACAACTGGAAATTTATGTAAACAACGTTAACGTCGCAAACAAAAAGAAAATGCTAGTCTTGGTTTACCTTTGTAGAATGCTTGTTCGTGTTACACTGAAATAATTCATAAAGAGCAAAGAGATCTCGGAATATTAATTTACTCAACAGTCTTAGAAAATACGTATTAGGATGGAAAGAATACCATGTATTCTTTTTTATTTTTGTGATCTAAAAAATTGATATATTTGTTTACAACATAATATTGTATATTTTACATAGTGAATATGTTAATCACAAATACGATTTTCGGAAAAATTATTACATGAAAAACATTAAGTTCTAATTCTAAGACGTACAATGTAAACACTATATATGTGCATAAATTGAAATAATTCCAGTATTAATTTTACCTGTAATAAAATACAAAATTAACTAATTGATTAAAAATGCACAATCAGAATTGAAGTATTTAACAGGAATTACATCTTTTGATTTGAAGTAATCGGAATGAAAAAGTCATATATGAAGATATATATCTCTTCCACCTAAAAAGTTTGTCTTGAAAGGCAAATATTAAGCAACAAATTCAAACCTATGTACTTATTAAATATAAATAACTTAATATTGGATAATTTGTAGAGAGTCACAATAGAAAATTTTTCAAATTATTTAGAAATTTGTAAATATATTATTTTCTTTCTTAACGACATACTCTAACAATCCCATCTACATTTACACAATAAAAGCTCTTTGATGCTTTCTGGAGTGCTGATTGTGATTCTGATTCTCATTTCTATCACTAATTTATTAAGATCCGTTACAATATTATTCATTGATTAAATTACTGTAGCGTTTCTGTTTCTATCCATAATTATGCATTAAACAACCATCGTAATAATTTTTGACTGCTAAATAATTGTTCACAAAGTATTATCACTTGATTAGAACAAGATGTGTATAGGGTAACTTATAATTCAGTTGTCAAAAATGTAATTGGTGCAATAACAAAAAATGAATATTTTCTACGGGTACCACGGCTCTACTCAAGTTAACAATTTACTACACTATAGAAAATAAAATCTATTAATTGCAAAATAAAGTCTCTTAATTGCTAGTGACAACTGAGTTACGGGAGACCAGAGAAGATGACAGATGCAGGAATGTCCTTAACTCACATGGTTGTGCAGCTATAATCCTGCTTCTTACTCTACCTCAGCAACACCACTACTTCCTGATATATGAATGTTTCGTTTTGTTGACTTCGTTCTCTTCCGTAAATGATTACTTCAACTAACAGGGTTTACTAAAATGTACGAGAGTTGTGGATGACTCTTAGGTTTCTAATAACAGTATTCAATTCCGAACTGCATACAAGAATGTATTGCGTGTCTACGGTACACTGTTTCTGGTATTAATTCATCTACTTATCTACTGTCAAATTGGTTGTCTAGTAAATTTAATTTGGATGATGCAGAAGTAGAAATACAAGTAGAACTAGAAAATTAACAATCTATTTTTTAAACAAGCAGATGGTACGGCAATGGGTGATAGATTATCTCCGTTTATTGTCCATCTGTTTACGGGTAAACTTGAAACAGAAACCCGATTTGCCCTATATTCCTAGAGTTTGGATTAGATACGTGGATAATGTATTTACAATCTTGAATTCCAGAATATGCAGTATTTTAACTGTAGAATTATGAGCTCAAAAGATGAAGATTTAACCCAAATCACCTAGATAAAATGTGTCTCCTCTCTGAGTTACAGGGTGTTTGACGTTTTATTGTCATACTTGGCGGGAAGTGTAGGTACTATACACCCTACTAAATTATGTTAAATAAACGTTTCTGGCTACTACCAGATGCGACTGATTTCTCCGTTCCAAATTTTACGCCACTGACAGAATTGCAGATTTAGCACAATTTTTCGATTCTACAATGGTTTCTACGTAAATATCATACTTTTTTTCATAACGATAAAGTCATTATTTTCCGAGATACTTTAAATTAAGCATGAATGATTGAATGGTCATTGGATTGCATTTATTAGGCAAATCAAACTTTAATCCGTATTAACAAAAAAACATAATCTTATGTACCCAAATTTCTTGAAACGAATAGATGCATTAAACAATTACATTCTGAAAATTTTATAATCTAAGTAAAAATTTTCACAAACTCATTTAATGAATTACAATTGTTTCGACACACAGTGCCTTCCTCAGGTTCAATCTTAAACCAACTTGCAACGCTACAAAATACTTAACTTATACTAATGTGGTGGGTGGTTGGCAACTAATTATGTGATGAAGAGGGAAGGTCAAACAATAGCGAATAGTATAAATCAATTTGATCATTTAATAAAAACTGTGTTTGTGCTTTTAGAAATTTCCAATGACTCCAAAATGCCTAATGTTTCACATTCATTTTCAACATGCAAAAGTTCAAAATTTTTTTCTAAAATATGATTTTCTAAGTTTTAGAAGCTTCAATATTGTTTTTATAGGAACTAACATGTTCAGAAATACGTTTACCAAGACTTGTATCTGTTTGTCTTATGTAGTATTCCTCACAACTCCCGCAACTTAAGTCTGCACACTCTTGAATTATTTTCCTTTTGATTTTGGATTTATTATTTTTTATGTATTTTCATAAAGTATTGTGCCATTTGTACGTTATATTCAAATCTAGTTTTTTAAGTTCATTAGATATTATTTCTGTAGGTTTACCTATATAGTTTAACGTGTTAAAAAATTGTTTCTATCAGATGTACAAAAAAGTTCTGGGCTTTTTTTGCAAAATTCAATATATATTTAAAAACAGACAAAAATATATTAATCAACGAAATATTCCTCGTTTGCACCCCATCTTTCGGGCAGCTTGCGAATTCCCTGATGATAGACGCCCACTGACTTCGAGGCGATAAAGTCATCAATGCATTGTCGTATCACTTCAAGTGTCGCGAAGCGTGTATCAGCCAAGTGGTGCTGCAGCAACCGGAATAGGTAGTAATCGGAAGTCGCCCTGTCTGGACTCTACGCCGCATACGGGAGAAGTTCCCATCCTAACACAAAGATATGGTTCTGATTGCTTTTGCAACATATGGTCAGGCATTGCCATGAAGCAGTATCACTTTATGACGTCCTTTGCCAGTAAATAGCCTCTTTTCTTTTAACGCATCGCTTAAATTTGTCAATTGTTGCTGATAACGGTCTGCCGTAATTGTTTCACCCGGCTGTATCATCTCGTAATACAGCACACCTTTCCAATCCCACCATATGCAGAGCAAACTGTCTTGGCGTGGATATTGGGCTTTGCAGTCGATTTCGAAGGTTGACCCGAGTCAACCCATGATACTTTAAGCTTCTGGTTATGTATGGTGCAGAGACAGTTTTTCAGTCCTTATAAATTACCAGCAAATTTGAATTGTAACTCCTATTTACAGTTTTTACATACTACACTGTTTGATTATCTATAAGAATTGCCACTTAATCGAAGAAGAGACATGTGGTTCATGCAGGATGGAGCACCACCTTGTTGTCCTTTAATAGTGCGTAACTATCTCGATCATCAATTTACTCATCGTTGGATTAGACAAGGTAGTGAATTTCCGTGGCCGGCTAGAACTCCAGAAGGTAATCCCTTAGATTTCTATTTATGGGGGCATATGAAATTACTAGTACACTCCCAAGCAATATATACTCGTCAGGAGCTATGGTAGCAGATTGTAAATTCCAATAATTCTATTACTAACCAGCCAAACATATTTTTTAAAGTTAGAAGATCGTTTGGCGAAAGAATAGATAAACTTTTGTGGTAAACAGGGGTCACATTGAACATTTGTTATAACAACATTTTAAGTTTTGTTCATGCGCATTTTGATATTTTCTTGTTATTAAAGTTGCGTTTTTACTTAGATTATAACATTTTCAGAACCAAAATTTGTTTTTAATTGTTTAATTCATCTATTCGTTTCAAGAAATTTCGATAAATGTAAGATTACGTTTTGTTATTAATACGGATTAAAGTTTCATTTGCCGAATAAATGCAATTCAATGACCCAAAACACCGACATAATTAATACACATTAAAATCGAAATAATTATGCAGCTTTGTGTTTAACTTAAAATTTCTCGAAAAATAATGACTTTATCGTTATGAAGAAAGAGAATGATATTTACGTAGAAACATTGTGCTAAACTTTCAATTCCGCCAGTAGCGTTGAATTTGGAACGGATGACGCTAAAACCGTCATAGTTTTAAAGTAATGGGCACAAATAATTTTGAAATTTTTAAGTAAAACACCCTGTAACTCAGACAGGAGACACATTTTATCTAGGTGATTTGGGTTATCTTCATATTTTAAGCTCAGGATTCTACAGTTAAAATATTTCCAATTAGTAATGAAACACCCTATATATGTTGTATGGAGACTAATACTAGACGATTCCAAACAGCATATACTTGCGCCTGTTAATTTTTAGTTCATAGATAGCTTAATTTTTTCCTTCTTCAATTCAAAATTATAATAAATAGTTGCACACTATTAAAAAATTGCTGTATACAGTGTGTTTTCCGAAAAAGAGGTTATGAATATAATTAAGAAACAAACACATAAGGTGAGAGTTCAAAATGTGCTATTCAGCTTATTCAGTATCTATATTTAGGTTAATTTAAAAACTGTTACTACTGCATATAAAAATTTGCGAACTCTTTTATGCAATCCATGTACATAAGCAGTACAGATCGGGAATTAATTGTAAAATTGTGAACAAATACATTTAAGGCAAACTAAACTACCTATCAAAATGTACCTTAACGACCATTTATCTCATATCAAATGCAATGGTTGGGACACCTCTGTCCTAGACCTACATATGTTTGATAACTATCATGTATATCTTTAGTCAAACATATTAATAACAAGTAAGAACTTGAGAAAATACAATTATTTATTGTTAGTTTGGCCTTCTATTCGTTCATTAAAAAATATTCCATGGTTGTAATTATAATAATATACACAAAAGTTAATTTAGGGACTTTTTAAACTTTCAGGGTTAGTTATTATTCTACAAAAAAACCTTTCTTAATAAAATTTACTTTACCGCCTTCTATAAACTTCTTTATCGATAGCCTTGATAGATACATTAATACTTTAAAAGCAACTCTAACTACACTGACTTAAAGGATACGAAACAGAAGTAGAAGACGGGCACTTGACGCCATCTTGGATTTTTTGGGGAAAACCCAACTTTTTTTATACGCCCACGTGGGGATCGTAGTTTTTCACCCCTATGGTATCTTTTCGGAGTCCTTTTTCAACCACTTGATGGAATTTTTACCCTAATTAGGACCCTTTTGGCTGTATTAAGAAATTTTTTTAAAGTTCAGCCCCTGGACGGTAGGTAGGTAAATACGCGCATGTGCAGTGTTCTGAGAATAAAAATAAAAATATTTAATATGTTATTAATTAGGATACATTTTTATCAAAGGAGGTTTCACAATTATTATTACATTTTTTAAATCCCATCTACAGATTGTGACCTAATTTATTTATGCATTGGGGGTTGTATTCTAATAAGGGGCCGTAGTCTTGTAAGGCGGGAATCTGTTCTTGTGCTTCTTAATATGTGTTTATTATTAAACAGTTATACAACTTCATTATGATTGGAAAATGGCAATCAGTCGACAACGTGCGGCACCTTGGCAGTCGTTTTTATATGTCCACGTGAGCATAGTATTTTGGTCTATTTTGTAAAGTTAATAAACAGTTGGATTATTTCTGATATTAAAGAATCTAATTAAGATAAGGATAACATATGCAACTGATTTTAAGTACGCTGTTAACTTCAATATAATGATAATAAAAACAGTTAATGGGCTAAATTTTGCCTATATGATTAGATTTGATGTTTGTTAAAGAATTGCTGGACACTTTTCGTAGTAAAGTCCCTGCCCTTATCCGTCTGTATACTTTGAGGTATCTTTTCGCATCTTTGAAGAGTAACCGAGAATACGTCGATTATAGAACAGGTAGTTTTTCAGCTTCAGGGCTCGTGTCTATGCCATCTTGCTAAATACATTGATCAGTATATAATTATACTCGTCATTATATTTACTTAGATTTCTCATACCGCAAAGACCCCTCCTGTCATAACTCAAAAAGAAATGTTACCTATACCTATTTCTCACTACAGGTTTATGTATAGTGCATGCTACTTGTTTCTGTATCGAGCTCTAATATCTTCCCTAGGGGCCTGTTTTATAAATCTAAGTTCCTTTTTGACAGTGGTATTGCTGTTAAGACAGAGCTTATATACAAAACAGGCTTATGTGATTGTATGACAACCTCATTATCGGTAAAACCCGAAAATTTAAAAATAGTACTCTAATAAGCGGTCAGCGTGCATGTTTAACTTGATTATAAAATCTAAAGCCGTGACAGGTATTTTTGATGAGACAGAACTTTTACGTATGTATGTAAAATAATATAGAGGTGAAATCTAGCTTAAAGAAAAAGACACCGGCAATTCGCTGCATACATCACAATATTAAATAACCTGTTTTCGCAAATATATATTTGGTTTTGGCTGTTGACGGTTTACACAAAGAGCTTGATAGATGTTTTATTTTGAGTTAGTAATTTAATCTAATTATACAGCTTCGAATTGCATTGCATCTCTCTTAACTAATCCAGTCTGTGCTAGCTAAAAGCCCCGATATATACATGTACGTAATATATGTTTATTATTTTTGTTTACATTCAATTGCGAAACCGTACATTCACTTTTGTATAACAACAAGTTAATTAACTGATTACGCCATACCCATTAACTGTTTTTATCATTATATAGAATTTAACAGAGTATTTTAAATCAGTTGTATATGTTATCCTTATATTGATTAGATTCTGTACTGTGAGAAAAAATCCAACTGTTTATTAGCTTTACAAAATGGACCAAAATACGATACTCACGTGGACATATAAAAACGACTGCCAAGGTATCCCAGGGCCACAAAAATCCAAGATAGGATTTTAAAATGTTTGTAAACACATTAATTAACACGTTGTCGACTGATTGCCATTATCCGATCACAGTGAGGTTTTCTAACTGTTTAATAATAAACACATATTAAGAAGCCCAGAACAGATTTCCGTCTTACAAGACTACGGCCCCTTATTAGAATACAGCCCCTAATGCATAAATGAATTAGGTCACAATCTGTAGATGGGATTTAAAAAAAATGTAATAATAACTGTGCAACCTCCTTTGATAAAAACGGAACCTAATTAATAACAGATTAAATGTTTTTATTCTCAGAACGCTGCACATACGCGTATTTACCTACCTACCCTCCAGGGGCTGAACTTTAAAGAATGTCTTAATACAGACAAAATGGTTCTAACTAGGGTGAAAATTCCATTAGGGATTTGAAATAGGACTCCGAAAAGAAACCATAGGGGTGAAAAAATACCATCCCCACGTGGGTGTACAAAAAAAAGGTGGGTTTTCCCTAAAAAATCGAAGATGGCCTCAAGTGCCCGTCTTTTACTTCTGTTTCGTATCCTTTAAGTTAGTGTAGTTATCGACACACACACACACGCACGCACTCACGCACGCACGCCCGCCCGCCCGCCCGTTCGCCCACACCCAGCCAATCCCACCCTCCCACCCACTCAATTTAAGCAACTCTAGATATAGCGTTTCATTACAATCGATTATTTATCTTTTACGTTTAGTGTGGTTACAGACATACGCCCATCAACGCCCGCGCAAACACACACACGCACTCACGCACGCCAGCACACATACACACATAGACTTGTTCTGTTGAACACCCAAACTCAAACCCACACGGACGTGCACGCGCACCTTGCAAACCGTGCTTTCGGTTCATGGAATCATGGACTTCTTTGGTGCCTTATGTACGTAAGAAATTGTTGCCATTTACGAAGGGTTTATGGTATGCATGATTGTTACACAACTATAAGTTATACTACGACATCGTTGCTCTTTTTGGGCCATTCTGACTCGAGCATAGAGTAGTATAAAAAAAAGCGCAGACCGGCGCATTATTTTTTTTCGTTGTTTGTAGCTTGGCTCACACTGTAAGTGATTTTATATGGTAAAATATGTCGATTTAGCGCTTCTTATCTCCCTTAGCTTTATTCTTGTTTTTAACTAATTTAGTAAAATGTGTGATGGCCCTACGTAAAGAAAAATACCAGCTACCAACCTGGAAAGTAATGGGAATACGCCGCGATCCAAAGTACCCGTTCTTATGAAACATGACGTTAGTAACCATTTAGCGCAACATATTGAATAGTGCGCCCATTTTAAATATAACGTCAAAATTGAAATTTGACGTTTAATTTTTATGAGAGGAAAGAAAGGTGGCGCCTCTCTTATGAAACATATCGTTAGTAACCCTTTGTCGCAACACATACGGTGGTACAGCCATACTAACCTTAACATAATTGTAGTGTTACCCATAATTGTTAATTGTTAGTAACATTTTGTGAGACAACTTGCTTTTTGTTCTTTGCGTAATTTCGAATAATTTGGGCACTCCTAAACATTAAACGTTAAATGTCAATTTTTGAGGTTATATTTAGCATGTGCGTACTATCACATATGTTGGGGAAAATGGTTACTAAAATCATGTTTCATAAGTGCGACTGTGCCTACAATAGTATTATATTTGCATATATTTGTGGGCCGATATCGAGGCACACACGGAACTGGCAGGCATCTGTATGCGCATCAACTGCTTATGGTTATTAGCACCACCCGCCACTATAATTTTGCACTACTAAACGAATTCCACCTTTAGGAAGAGATCTTTAACGTTCCAACAGTTTATTCCCTTTCGGGAACTACAGTTTTACTTACTATCCGAGAATAAAGGGTGTTCTGGTTCTTCGCCGTTTTAGAAAAACGGCTGACTCGACCAGGTTTAAACTTGCAGAGTAGGGTGAAAGTCAATTACGATAACCATTCCACTACCGAGGCAGATAAAATGTAATATCATTTCAATCATTCAATATTTAAATTACTGCCAAACTCTTTCGTTATGATCCTGGAATATCTAGGAATTCGTGCGGATATGGATAGTAATCTTTGCGGATCTCTCATGTTATTATGTTACGTTATTTCACAAATTCCTTCATCTACCATTCGTATTGTTGTTATGAAAATTATTAAGCGTGTATAGGTATATATTATTATTATTTAGTTCATAACAAAACTATCTACAACGCAACGGAATTGTTTGATTAAGCTTTCAGTATTTTATAAAAACTTCAAGTTCTGCTGCTTATAAATGAAACTGATGTTTATCACTTCGACTAGTAGCAGTATTAAAAGTTTGCAACAAGCTTATTCAATTTTTGTGTTCATTAATTGACAACAAAAACACATAGTTTTATTAAGGGATTTTCAAATTATGTAAGCTTTGTACGTAATGCGATGCTTTGTTTTAGATGTATTAAAACAGATGCTTAGTTTGGCAATGAAGAGTATTCAATTTAGCAATGCTCAGTGTAAAGTAAGTCATTATGTTATTACCAATAATCAAAAAGACAGGATTATTGTAAAGTTTAGAAATATGTCATTGGTCTGTTTCTTCTCTTTGTAATTCCAGTGGGCGTGTCCCACTATCAGTTGCTCAGAAATGAGGTAGATGTATGTAAAACTATGGTCATAATAATTTGACTACCAAATATTTACGGTGTAGGTGTTGCCCACACACAGCAAAAAATATACCTGAAATGAAGAATTTAATCGACACTTGAACTAAAGAGCGCCATTTTTGTTTTTATCTTTGTTCTTTTATAAGATGGCTTTGTTTCTCTTCAATTGTAAATCCCCATCAAAAGTTGCTAATAGATGTATTCAATTTAGTAAAAATAGTTTATAGTAAGTTTTGGTTAATTTAAAACTTTGCTTTCATATCATTCTAATACATTTTTTTAATCAATGAAATTTGTTTTTTACAAGCTGCCACTATGTAAATCCATAAGCTAAGTTACAGTCTGTAATGTACACAATTTACGAAACCTGTGACGTATTCTATTCTGTATAATATTCGTTTGACGCAAATGTTAACAAAACTTAGTTTGGTTTGTATCACAAGAGTTTCTTCGAAGTATATGACAGTATGATCAATTTTTAAATCACCAAAGTATTAATCATAAATAGTGTTGTTTATACATTATCTCATTTGAAGCTTTGAACAATTACTTTCAAGTTTCATTAATACTTCCTAATTTTTTATAGCTTCCATTAATACAGGAATTACAGTATTAAAAAGATTCTCGGAGAAAAATGTGATAAATCAATCGAAAAAGAGTAAATACCTAAGACAAATTAAGAAAGGCTGTACATAAACTTATTTGAATTTTAATGTAATACATGAGTATCAATATTAAAATATAAAATTTTTAATATTGCTGTAATAGTGTATTATTCAATGAGTGAGAAAGTTGGCAATTACTCAAGGTAAAATTTGCACCACGAGTCGAAGGCGAGTGGTGTAATTTAGCTGAGTGAATAATGCCTTCCTCACGAGTTAAATACTATACTTTTTACTCTTACTAAATAATAAGAATACTAAATCTATATGTTTTTAAAAGTTTTATTATGTCATAAAACAAAATTAACAAAATAAAAATAAAGTGGTTCACTGATCGTTCTTATTATCGAAAGCATTAACTGTACCATTATAATTGAAAAGGGGGGTGAATTCATGTCTATGCTCAAATTTTCGTTAACAGCAGTAAAAGTGTTAGACTTGTTATTTACGGTGGTGTTATTTTATGTGTTAATATATGCTTCTGCGACGGTTGTAGGTTTCCAGCCCCCAGGACTTTTTAGGGCTGTGATATCAGCGCCTGCATCGATTAATAAAGTTGCGGATGATCTTCTAAAACTGTGCCCAGTGTACATATTAGCATCAGATAGGTGTAGAAACGAAGCCATTTGTTTCAGGAAAACTTGTTGACCATTCTTTGGCAGGTACATTTCTCTTTTTGGTAATTCAAAAGTGCAAAGGAAAATGTGACCGTTGCTGGGTGGATACTGGCATAATTCTTAACAATCTTGTAAAAGTCGTCCGTTGCTGTGTTTCCTGGGATGTTTCGTCTTTGTGATATGAACTGCTACAACTAATGTGGTGTTCAAATCTTCAAGATGTTGAATTTTCATCGCATGGAGTTCGTTGGTGCGGCACGCGACCATGATCCCCATAATTAAAACAACCTTAAAAATCACAACTGAAACAGTAAAAATCATCTATATCTTCTTACCTTCGTTGCCAGATATGACATCCGCAGCTTGACTTAAAAAGGTGTTGATTTGCTCAGGAGTGAAGGTTTTTGATTTTTTGGGTTGATAATTTTCAGATATTCGTTTTAAAAAGGCGCGAAATCTTGCATAGGTTTCGATGTTTACATTATTGTTAATGCTAATAGTGCTTTTCAGCATAGAGTAATGGTTCCATAACGACGAAGATTTGTATATTTCGGCTAATTCGCCAAAATATGCTAGAAGTATATTTTCAGAAAGGGAACTTATCGACTTTGTGTTGCGCCAATCCATGAACTTTTTGTACACGATTTCTTTTTTTTGTGAGATTTATGAGGAAGTAAATTAAGGGTCATGTGCTTTACTGTTTTTTCCATATCCGGCGGAGTAAATTATTCACAAAATTGATTTGTCGTATTTTTTTTTATTGACAATCCTAAATTGAGACCTGAAGAGTAATGAAAAACTTGGTATACGAATAGCTGACAACAGTTGAGTAAAAAAAAATTCCATTGCTGGAATAATTGATAACTTTGTCAATTAAAAATGCATTAGTATTGTACATATTATTTAATATGAGTTGAAAAAAATAAATGCAACATTCTAGACGAATTGGTTACGTAATTTTCCACAACTAAAAGTTCTTTCGATAACATTGACCACATAAACAAACAAACATAAGGAACAGTTAAATATATTCCCATATTTTACAATTCGGTAACAGAAAGTCTAGTGTTTTAAAAATCAGGCAAAGCGAGTGCTCAAATGACTGTAACATCAAAAGTACTCAAAAAGATTTGCGTAGCATTTAACCATAACCATGTAATTTTTGTTACATCAATACACGTCGGTAGTTCTTAATTTTTTAGATGGAGTAATGAAGTGCTTTAACAATTTGAATAAACGATAATAGTATATTACATAATAAGGGTGGTAAGTAGCCTATTACGCACGACCGAGCGAGGCGAGCAAGTGTCGTAATATAAATAAGTGCATAGTAGGCATTACCACTGGAGTTGTGTACTATGCCTTTTCTAATCCTATAAAGTTTAAAAGGAGTGACGTTTGACTAATACAGAAGTACCACTTAATATGTTTTTTTTATTACCTTTGAACGTTTTATTTTGTAATGAACGATCCTATAAAAAATTGTACAATTTCAATTTCCACATATATTGTTGGTTGTCTTGAAATTGAACAAATTAACCCAACTTTATTTATGGTTACTGATGATATGAAACTTTATTTTATTAACACAAGGTATTGTTCTAAAGTAATGTTATCCTAAATAAAGTACTAAGTAGTATTTGTTAGTTAAAGGAGGTACTGATGTATTTTTATATTTTGAACCAGTGAAATTTATGAACAATTTTTGATAATGGACTAAGGATTTTTAACACTGAAGTAAATGACATACATACATATGTGAGTATTAATGTCTTTAACGAAGCTTTTCAAAATAACCGTAGCCATAAGCAAAATGAACTTGAAAGACGTTTATAGATTAGATTATATCCAAAGTTATTATTTAACAACCTATTTTATATTAACTGAATATTCCACTAAATCAACTGAAACATAAAGCACAATAATGCAGTATCAAATATAATGTTTCATGTAAAAGCATAGTTTTAAACACGTCATGTTCGATACTTCAAAAGTTTCCGTTTTCTACTTTACAATACAAATGGAAAATTGTAGAAGCAGTCATTAGTTCACTAACATTATTAATCCACTAGACATAGAGGTGTATCAAGTATCAAGTAATCGGAGAGATCATCGATAACTAGTACTTACGATGTAATTTTACTACATTCTTCACTTTTTTTAAATGAAAAATACGTTTTAATGCAGAGTGGCATGTACTTACCTGGTGTTTAAAAGCTTTCTTTAAATAACAATATCTACATACGTTTACCTAACATACTTAATATACCTAAAACTGAAGATAGACTAATAGGAACAAGTCGGCTTGTTCTCCCAATTAAGTGCATTTACTACAACTAACAAATAGATTATTATGTACAGTGTGTCCCATTTTCGATGATGTTTCAGGGCATCTCACTTACTAATAAAGATACGGAGTTGCGGTTTTCACAATACCGTGCTGCTTTTTTGTGATAAGAACGCTGGTATAAATACAACCTTCATAGCCCGCTACATTCTGAGATACAGGGCGAAATTGAAAATATTGCATTTTGAAACCCCTTGCATCTAAGTTATCCTTTAATGTATGGCAAAGGTACAAAATTGGTTCTTATACAGTTTTTTTACGTAGAATCGAGTGGCGTAGTCGCATTTTTGCTATAAGCTGTCAATTTTTAGCTATAAATATATACTTATGGTTTTGTAACGGAACACTCTGTATATTTTTCTTGCGTTGGATTGGAAATTTTGTAAGCTGTACAAAAATATAAATAAATGATATGTATTTTAAATAATAAACCTAAAATCTATGATTTCACAAAATCTGCGTAATAACATATTGTGTATTAGAATTAGTAGGCCGTGATTATTGGAACAATTAAATGATCATTTGCTAAGCGCATGTCAAGACCTGTCAGTTGTAAAATTTATATTTTCTGGGTAATATTGTATTCGTTACAATTGCTGAAAATGAAAATTATCAACATTTTGAAGAATATGACGTGTTAGTCTCTTTTGTAGAGAGCAATGAAAACTCCTGTGAGGCTTCCCAACTGCATTTCAACAGGTTTGTTTGAATACTTGTTTACCTTTTGACGTATGTGGATTTATTTTGTATTTAAATATCATTTAGATTTATCGATATCCAGAAAGAAGGCAACTTTGTCTTTTAATGTTTTCTCGAATAAAAAAAATTTTGGATCATTTATCCAACCCGGACCAAAAAAGTATCATAAGGAAAATCGCGATGAACAACGTTTTAGCATTAATAGAGGTAACGCCTTCACAATCATGCGGAGTTCTAGAGCAGGAGATTGATGTTCTCAAGACTCGGGTTCAAATAATATTGACCAAATATAAATTTAAGCCATACAAGATCAAAATTGTTCACTATTTACATCCTGGAGATGCGGAACGTCGTTTACTGTTTTGCAACTGGTATTTGGAACAAATTAGTATTGGTGATAACTTTGCTAGATTTATAATATAGTCTGACGAGGCTTACTTTACGAGTGCAGGTATTTTCAACAGGCATAATACTAGGCATTGGTCCCAAGGAAATCATCATGTGCTATTCGAAAAGGGCAACAGGGTCGATTTGTATTTAGCGTAGCTTGTTTTATTTTGGGGCAACAAATAGAATACAGAATTTATGAAGGCAGTCTTACAGGGAACAGTTACTTTGAAATGTTCCTTTAGCTCATCTTAACAGGATACATTTCCAACAGGATGGCGCGGCCGCACATAATGCTGTAATTGTTTTACCTTTTTTAGACAATTATTTCCCGCAAAAGTGGATCGGTACTCATGGACCAATTAGATGACCTCCGCGGTCACCTGATCTATCAATGCTAGACTTTTTCTTATGGGGCTATTTGCAGAATAAGGGTTATAGTACTCGTCATCGGATAGTAGATGAACTACATAATGCCACCAATGCGGCATTTCAAAACTTGCAAAGACATTCCGTAATTATTTTGAATGCTTTAAAAAGAATAATATTCCTACATTGCGTTCGGGATATTTCAACCATTTTGAGCAGTTCTTTTAAGGCTAAAATCTATTAAGGAGTTACTATCGAGTTAATAGTATGCTAATTTTTTGAGTTTTATTCTGCCTTAAAATTGATTTAGCTTTTTAAAATTTCTATGTTTGTAATATCCTAATATAATTAACTCACGACCTAGTAATTCTAATGCTATATAATACACACTAAACACACACTAAACGCAAAAAAATATACTGGGTGTTCCGTTAAAAATGTTTTATTTATAGCTAAAAATTGACAGCTTACAGCAAAGGTTCGACTACGCCACTGGATTCTATGTAAAAAAACTGTATAAGAACCAATTTGCAAGAAATGCAATATTTTCAATTTCGCCCTGTATCTCAGAAATGTAGCGGGCTATGAAAGTTTTGTTTATACCAGCGTTCTTCGCACAAAAAGGTAGCACGGTATTGTGAAAACTGCCACCCTGCATCTTTACTCGTAAGTGAGATACCCCGAAATATCGTCGAAAATGGGACACACTGTACTAGATGCTTCAAAACCACATTAAAATAGTGTATCCATTTTAAAATATGTTAGTATCCTCGCTATACAAGCGTAATAATGTTTTGACATTGAACTTCATACCACACAAAACATTGAGGTTAACTCAACATAACTTCTCCAGTGTTACCAAACTAAGAATTTTGAATTTTCCTTAAACTGTTATTATATATTAAGTAACCGTTCAAATTTTCAGTACGTTACCGTATTACGCAATGTAAAGTTTACACGTATAGTAGGGAGAAAAATGCATTTATCCGATCAAAAAGTGTGAAAGAACTAAAAAATAAAGTGCCTGCTCGTATCGGTGTGTGCGCGAAATCTGTGCAAAAAATAATAATAGAAGGAAAAAATCCACCCGTCTATACCGATAAACGTCTGGAAAAAAAATGGAAACGAGCTTTTAAGGTCAGGTTAGATCAGGTCAGCTTTGGAATAATGTGATAAGTGCATTTTAAAATAATAACATGTAATTATCAGAAAACGATTAAACGATATAAATTGGTCGGTATCTATCTTTCTTTTAATTTGACAATTTCTGATTAATTTTTTGTATTTTTGAGTTTTTATTTTGTATTATCTAGTAACCCTTGGAAAACAAAAAAAACAATTCATATTATACAACATTATTTATTAAGTAGAAAAACACAAACAAAATTACGAGCTAAATTAGAAAATAAAATAAACAGGACAATAATTAAAAAAATATCATCCTTAGCATACCCAACCGCATCAAGAGCTCAAGGTGGCCGATTTTCAAAGCAGGATTAATCTTTGCAATTGGGTAGAACAAAAGTTAAATCAAAATATACAATTTTTGGATACGATCATGTTTACAGATGAGTACACCTTCGACCGCAATATAGCTCAGATTAAAACCCTCACTATTTCCGAGTTCATAGTAAACTTTACATTGCGTAATACGGTTACATAATGAACTTTGAACTGTTACATTATATATATATATATATATATATATATATATATAATATAATATAATAGTCTTCAAAAGGCCGTTTGTTGCAATGCGACATTTGGGCAAAGTCTCATTTGCCATCTTCAGGTTGGTAACTGACTGCTCCTGCTTCGAGTTGCTTATGTACCTGATTGCTTTCACCCACTGCTTTTACTGCATTCACTGCTTACTACTGATTTCACTGTTTGCTTTCCTGTTTTCACTTCTTTTGTTGATTCTGTTTTAGGTAGATTTTAGTTATGTAGGGGTTAATGATGTTTTTCATATTGATGGTAGCCTCAGACCATCGTCTCTTGTGTTGAGATTATGTGTGTGTTTCTCAATCTCTATGGTTTGACTGATAATTCTAGCTGTAAAGTGCTCGATGCTTGCCAAAGTTTTGCGTCCTCAAATTTAATTTTGTGTCCTGTTATGGTTTACGTGTTGGGCCAAGGATAATGTCCAGAAAACACTGATACCGAGACTTACACTTCTTTTATGGTGTCATCATTCCTTGAATCGCTCGTTAGGGCATGATTTTGATGCACACTGTAGCACGTTATCTATTACAATTATGGAATTTAGCAGTAATTTATTCTTTATCTATTTTCCGTAATTTGATGAACTCATCTCATCGTGGTAATCTCCACTGTTTAAACCTGACGTAAATACAAGAACTTGTTTCGTACAAAAACATGTTTCACCGTCAGCATGGATTATTATCAGCCTTTACCCATTTGAAATATTCCTCAGAAGCCTTTCAGAAGTCATTCAAAAAAATGTCACGTAAAGAAGTACTTCTAGCATTCCATTCTAAATTCGTTTTTTAATTTTTCACACAAATTTTTAATCGTCACACTACAACTTTCCGTTTTCTGATAATTACATGTTATTCTTCTAAAATGCACTTATCACACTCTTCAAAAGCTGACCTGACCTTCGATGCTCGTTTCCGTGTTTTTCCAGACGAAGAAAAAAGACGTTTATCGGTATAGACGGGTGGTTTTCTTCCTTCTATTATTATCTTTTGCACAGATTTCGCGCACATACCAATACGAGCGGCCACCTTATTTTTTCACTTTTCACACTTTTTGTCGGAAATATCGGAAACAATTATAGACGTTATAAATTATTTCGCGAGCCTAACTGTGACTTATTTGACTGCGCAGTCCTAGTGTAATTGTCATCTTCGTAATAACAAATTACTGATAATAAATAATAGTATAACAACTGTAGGTACTTACAACGCGACGTCTAACAAATAATGATTTATACACTACTGCTAATAGGCTAATGTGGACATCATTATTTCAAATGTATCTCCTCCTCAAAATTGAGAACGAGTGCGTAACATAATCGGAAGGATACGTATAACACGTGAATTGTATCTATTTATGCAAGTCCAAGTCTCTTTGTGTAGCGATCAGGAAAATGAGACTTGACCTGTACATAACTTTGTTTTGTTTGTCAGATTATATTAGCAAGAATTAGGTCGTTAATTAGAGCTTCCTAAAATAGCTCTGTAGGGAAAACTGGGCTAATTGTATTACCTAAGGAAATTAAAATACAAAGGGTTTGTATACTACAAAATTGACAGTTCTTAATACATTCACAAAAGGTATGCTAGGGATTTTTCTTAAAATTAGACAACAAAAAGCTTTTAGAAGCAAACTCAAATTTTAAGCCTTAAATTTTCCATATATCCGTAATGGTACCTTGCACGTACTTTACGGGGTCCGTTTGATATATATTGTTTAGAGGTTATTGGTTACGGAACATAAAATGTACCTGAAACCTTATTGCTTTTAAAAGTGCTCTAGAAATTTTGCTTTCAATTTGATAATTTTCAATACAGGGTGTATCGCTTCATGCGCAAAATCTGCACTCTGCGCAATTCTGCAGCACAAACTGAACAAAAAGTTCTACATACTTCTTTTCTTATACTTGCTAGTTTTTTAATTATTCCCAAGTTAAGAACAATTAATATGATGGTCATGTTGCAGTTTCATTATTATGTTAAAATTGAAAATTGTGCAGCCATAACAATAGTGTTTTATATGTTGTATTATTTAACTTAATTTTACAAAGATCATCATTTTATTTCAAACAAATTAATCATTTATTATAAGTTTTTGTTATGAACGAATAACTTCAAAGGTAAATATGTAATTAAAAATTATTATTAATTTTATTAAATACATAAATACTTTGAACTTATTCGTTCATAACAAAAATTTATAATAATTTAATATTAGTCAAGTTGCTTTGGTATGTGTGAATCCTTGCGATATTGCAGGCTCACATTCCATTAATATAAGTAATTTAGAATTTACATCAGTTCTACACACATAAAGGCAAAAGTTTACATCGATTGGGGCTTGAACCTTGATGGCGCAGTTGGTTAGCGCGGTACTCTAGCAAAGTACATGTCGTAGGTTCAAATCCTACTCAAGGTAAACTTTTTATTTAGCGCGGTACTCTAGCAAAGTACATGTCGTAGGTTCAAATCCTACTCAAGGTAAACTTTTTATTTATGTATTTAATAAAATTAATAATAATTTTTAAATTAATAATTTACATTTTTCCATTCATTAGATGCTCAAAAAACGCACCCTTTGTTTGTTACCACAAACAAGCGGTAAGCAATATGAAAAACATGACAAGTTAAATGGGGCAGTGCCGTTAAATTGTAAATCTAATAAAAACAGTAATTCAAGTATCTGAGTTTGTAGTGTCCCAATTTAGCTATCATTATCTGTATTGAAACTTTGAATTTATGTTGTTATTTGTAAATTTATTTTAATTTTAGTAAATATATTGGTAGGATTATACATATTTTGAATATGAGTGTACATAATTTTATTATCTGTAATGGTTATTTAGCCACATCAATTTTAATTTTTAGACGCAACGCGTCACAGAGTTTCATTTCCGTTTGTATTGTGTTGCAATCGACGTCGTATGTTGAGTTCATTCCATTAAAAAGTTATACACTTATCTTTCACTAGATGTTTTGTATTAATTTATTATTCTGTAAAGAAATCCCTCCCATGGATTAATACATTAATACCATATTGAAGGCAGCATTCAGCTAGCACAACCTGCTGTCATGGCATTTATGTTGGCGCAAAACGTTGTTTTGAAAAAAACGTTTAAGTAGGATGATACCTTTTGTTTTTATGATTAAATCTGGAAACCGATATGGGGCTGCCTTCGGTTCGTATGCCTGTCTTTGTAACGGCCCCACACCTGTGTTGCTTACTTTGGGTCGAGGATATATTACGTTTACCTTTATATTATTGAAAAGTGTTTGAAGATATCTCACTTTCATATTGATGGTATGTCTTCGTATCGTAAAGTAATGAAGTAGAACAAAATTTTACGCCATCTGGTATTTTTCTGCCATATAATGTATTACCTTTATGTTGAATGTACAAAAAATAAGTACATATCTTTTTTATCAAAACAGCTTACATCAGTTAGTGAAATAAAAACAGATGTGCATCACCTTATCTCACATTTTGCTGACATAGGTCATAAATATTAGTTATTACATTGAACTTATTCAGTTTCAATCTCAAATTTAATTTTGAAGTATCAATTAAGAATTGGTTTATTATCGTAAAGCCTTGCGAGAGATTAATTTTAATTTTATTTGCATTTAAGTTGAACTAACCTCAGATATTATTTTGATTTATTGAGTATACAAATATATACAGCTATTGCGTTGCTTAGTAACTTTGCGTACGCTTGCCTTTTTATAAATTGGTATTACTGTACCTTAATAATATTTTGAACTCTTCTTTCTATACAATAATTTTATTTGTGTACTCGAATGAAAATTAGATGTATGTATAGATTCGCTTCCAAGCAGCAAGTCTGTTTTTTATAAGTTAATTTTTTGTTATAAGTTGGCTTATTTGTTGTAATCAAGTTCTTACTTGTTATAAGTTATCGTTGTCGTCCTACTTTGCCATTTTTGCTCCACGCTCAAAAATCCTTCGGTTTTCCAAGGATGAACTATACAATACAATTAAGAATTTATTGCATACATATGTGTTTATGTAGTAAAAATATTATCTCTTCAAACGTCTGTTCTCTAGGGGGAATTTGGAAGAAATTTATATACGACTTTTCGGATTCTCTTTTGATGCAGGATCTCATAACGTGTAGATTATATGCACGAACCGATACGCCTTGTATATACATAAAAGGTGCTTTACAGATTCTTCTTGAAGTACTTATTTAGACTTATTTTTTCCGAGCGAAAAATGTGAAATTTAATTATGTTTAGTCATGGTCTTAATTTTTTGTTCGAAAATTGATGGTTTTAGGTATATTCGCAAAGGATGCAAGCGAAAATGAAAAAATTTATCGGCCTGCTTGAATGGATCAGAAATGTTGCATTGCCGAAAGTATGGTGCCTTTTAGAGGACGCCTAAAATTTTGAATCAAAAGGACACCGTTACGGTATAGTACTGTACACATTATGCACTAGCAAAGGATATACGTGGAATATGTCAATATGTGTGGGCAAAGATTACTTAGAAACCCGACGCAGTCAGCGTCTCAAAACGTTACCTTGACACTAATCCAGAAATTACTGAACGAGCGTTCCACTAGCGCATAAGTTACTTCGAGCGAACGCACATCTCGTAGGCAGTTTGCGCTCCAACAGAAAGTATATTCCACAGGACATCAAAAATACGAAATTAGTCATAGGTCAAATCATCGCTAAAGAAAAGATTAACCAAAGTATATAGTGGATTACGATGGCGGCAAGTCTACAGTTGACGTTAGTAACCAGTTAGCGTCATATAACAGCGCTCTAAGAAGATGCAACAAATTGTACAAGAAGTTATTAATAAAGGTACATCATTCAGGCAGAGCGTTGTTTTGTCCCTGTTACAAACCTCGCTGGACTCAACTCCATCAACTTCAAGACGTAGTCGTGTAAATGCTGTACATCACTTGATTGCGCATGAAACAAAAAGGAGAGCTAGATGTGCAAGCTTATATAAAAATTATGGCAAAAAGGTAAAACTTGTTGATGACCAAAAGAAAATGGCATCACAAATAGTCACCATCTGTGACCAAACATCATTAGAATAAGAATTTTTTAGAATAAATAAACTTATGAATTAGGTGTATGATTTAATTTTCTGATGTGTACAGGTCACTGTGATTCCATCACGCCAAAGTACCCTGTAGTACTATATTTGTGTCCTCCAACACGATCGTATTACAATAGTAAAGTTAATGGTAAAGCCAGAGACACACCGACCAAATACAGTAATCAATACAATTGTATCGCCAGAGATACTCGCGGCCTGGCCGTATTCATTCCGCGTGTATCTCTAGCGATACACATAGCAGTCAATGTGTTAAAGACATACAGAATTACATTATATTTAAAGAGGTCTGCACACTTTTTCTTTACAGTTAATTGTTTTCGAGATATTCTCAAAAGCTACTTCATCACCTTGTATAAATTACCTTGATTTGTAAATTGATGTTAACTAAAATTTGATAGTGTCCAGATATTTCAAGGGAACCTCTAAAGATTCGGTTCCGTTAAAACCCGTTGCGTATATTTTAAGTTACCGTGATTATAGGCACATACCTAAAATATACATCATAAGACCGAAAATTTGACATAGATTTTGTTCAAAAAATCTTAAGAAAACTTGCTTTACACATGAAACACCAAAACAGTATATTATCCAGTGACCACTATACGGAAACATACAGTTTAATTATGAATTAAATTTGTAATTTATTTAATTTCTTACGGATCTCTTTTTTATTTTTATAACATGTTTTATTTAATGGCTATTGAATTTAGACAAGATAAATAACCTTAACATTTAGAAATTGTATTAATTTGTAAATTATATCCGTGTACCAATTAAGACGGTAATGCTAAATGACAGAAATAAGAAATTAATTATCGTGATTGTCAAGGACCTTTTATGTGAATAAAATTATATTATTAAGAGGATCAATACAGAAGATGTTTAATGGTTTAGCAACGGTTTAAAAATTTGACATTGCTAATATTATTATAACTTCTACAATTGTCAAGTACAATAAGGCTTTCTGTAAATTACTCTAGCCCTAGGAAATTGTATATACCAACCCGGAAACGCACTGCTATAACATAAACATACTTGTTTATTATAAATAGTCAGACCAAAAATACGTAGACGCGAACTCTGCTGTAAATGTAAACATTGTACATATTTTGTGGTATTGACTCCGTAAATAGAGGTTAGCAACAGTTCGTGTTTGTTATTGATGAAACACTAGTTTTTTGTTGTATCCGTATTAAAAGTTAAATCACATTCTCGGTACTTAGAACATATGTTAGTTATTAATACAAGGTTGCCCTGATAGAGAACTAACGTATTGCAGTTATTAGTGCACAAAACGAATGAGCACTGAATATAGATACAAGCCTAGAGGCACGCCATCACTTCCACCTTTAGAGATATTAATATTAATTAGGTTCGTTTGTACTGTGAACACAAATACACTTATTGTTGATAATCATTTGAAAATATCACAAGCTACTTTTTTGTGTTGAATGCATTGAAATTGACGTTTCTTTTATGGATGGAAGAACGAAAATAGATTTGTAGTTTCCACGTAAAAAGTTCATATTTGTAACAAAACATATCCGGTGTAATAATTCCAAAAATTTAGTACGAACACCACACACGGACGCACGCAAGCACGCAAATATAAGCTGATGTTGGCTTTTTCATATTTTGCGTATGTCACAAATTTATTCTTAAACAATTTTTAAAGCACTAATGAGGACGACACCTTAACTAGTATTTCATGAAAGTAAAGCAATGTATACTACAGTCGATCAACGAACAAGATCAGGAAACACTTATACATCGCGCTAATTTCAAAGGAATGGTTATTTAGTGGATATAATGCAATCCGGGAATCTCTTCATGATTATGAGGTGTTAGCATCAGACGACAAGGCTGAATCAAACCGTTACAAAAAAAACGATAATGCCAGTCTTGCTCTGCATGATTTGATAAGCCTTACATCGATTGATTCTCATGAAGATATTTTAAAATATATATATCAATGATGTGCACAAAATGAGTGGGTGTTGACCTAATATCACGTCGCATGCTCACTTTATTTCGTCCTATCGATGCAGTAGTTCATGTTATAAACTTTTCCATTCCTGCTTCATGTGTTTTTAATATGTGGAAGCATGCTTTAGTGTACCCATACATAAAAACAAGTCTCCGACGATCTTATTAATTCTTGATACTAAATACCATGTTACCGTTCTGAGGCTCTTATAATTTTACGTATGTTGTTGAAATCCAAATATTTAAAAATTATAATTTCTAAGTATTGATAAAATATAGTTCTCTTATAAGTCTTTGCAAACGATGTTACTGAAGCTATCCTTGCAAACTAGCGAAGTTATCGCTACTTCTCTTTTGTACCTTTTTAAGTATACAGTTACTGTGGGTAAATTTTAAGTGATCACCCTGTAAATAAGTTGATTTTATTAAATTTTTTTTAATTTAGAGTCAAAAAAGTGTAAATTTTTGCGAGTTTGTATTTGATTACCTGTTTTTTGGGTTTGGAGATATTTATGAATGGAAATTTTTATTTGATAGAATCACGTGAAAATAATAGTATTGTTAGATTAGATTTTGTTGGAATAAATGTTCTTGTTATTTTTTATATTAGTGTATTTGTAAATAAAGATAGTTTTGTAGAAATAAATTCGTATTTTAATTTTGGTTAAATCAAGTTTGGATTGCATCCTATAAAAAATTTAATGAAAAAACGTATTCAGATATTACATAGTAAGGCACACCTTTTGCAAAAGTTCCAATTAGCTGCTAAGATAGGCACCGTTCCGATTGATAAGAGTTTAAATATCAAATTTCTCAGATAAGGTTTCGAGTAGAAACAGGCCTGCTAATAAGGCAATCCTTCCGTTGAGTTTCGCGTAAGACTTCGTGTATGCGCGTAGTGGTATATTTAAGTTTTTTTGGACAAATCAGAGTGGAGGTGGTTGAAAAACTAATGTGGAGGATAATGAATAATTATGGTCAGTCTAGTTAGGAATGCAGTACTGGACTCACGTGTCCTTTGTTTGCGGTCAGCGCTATATCCGCAAAAGGGGTAGTTAAGTGGAGGTTGGAAGGACATTCGCAGACTTGGGGTTGTATCGAGTTGTCGTGGAGAAAGTCATCTCCATTTCCAATAAAAGGATAATATATTGGCTCACCACATCCTAAGTTATTCTTTTGGTTATATATCGTTTGTCCTAGTGACATATTTGGATGTAGAAGTGGTTTTAGTGTTTATTATGAAGTGCTTAGCCTTGTCCTAGGGACCTGCTGTTTCGCAATTTGAGTTTTTTGGCGGATTAAAGTAACAAGTTCCTCTTTAAAATGGCAACTTTTGGGTATCTTGCCGACGTCAAACAAACTACAAACTGCTGTAAATAAAATCTTTTCGTTTTTCGATATTTTGTGTAATCGAAGATTTATGGAAGTTTTAAGTATTAGCGCAATTGCAACCAATTGTAATATAAATCAAATGTATGGAAAGGAAGATTCACCATTTAAGTTATGCTGGAAGAAGCTAGTGTAGTATCAATCCTGATCACGTGCCGTCGCCGTCGAGATCATCTCTAGGTAGCAAAGATGTTTGTATAACAAATTTAAGGTAAATTCTTTTGTGCATTTTGTGTTGCTGTGTATGACAAATTTTAATGAATTCTGGTGTTTTTTTTTGGTGTTATATGTGAACATTTGAATACGCTGCCTTTTTGCAATAATTCATGCGTACTCATTCGTTTTATGGTTTTAAATTTATCTGAGTGTTTTTTTTAATTATGACCTTGACCAATTGTATCAAAATTACATGTTGTTATGCATTACAAAAGAACGCCGCTTATTAGTTGTAATGTTTATTTTGTTGTTTTTTATTTCAAACTTACAATAATTTTAGTAAGGCCATAATGACACCAGCTGGTTTCGCAAAGTTTTAAGTAAACTAGATTTCATTTATTTAAAGGATTTGATTTATGTAACAATTGTGTGATCTTTCGATGATGGTGTTGTTTTAATTAATATTTAATATATGTGCTTTTGTAAACGTTTCATTTAGTACATAAACAAAAAAGTAGTATATAACTAAATATATAAACTTTTTTGTTTATATATTTAATTTGGCATTTGTCATCAAATATATAAAAGTTTTATTTTTTTCTAATTTTGTGTAAACGATTACAAAAAATTTTGTTCGCAACGCATGCGCTGTCACATTTTTGGTGCTCCACCTTATATTTTATCCCTCGGCTACGCCTCGCACCAAGAAATGTGTAAACGGCGAACAGTTATGAAAATAGCTATTTTATCTTAGTGTACTTATTGTGTTTTTTTTATGTAAACCCATTATTTGTTGTGCAGGACCATATGTCGCGTAAAATGTTTGTTTTTATTTATATCATGAAATTAATTATGTTTATTGGAAGTAAAGTAATTATATTTGAAAGATATCATTGATTATTGAAATTTTAACGCACCTTTAAAGGTGCAATGCAATATTCTGGTTTCTTTAATTTGAGCATATTTTATACCGGGTGGATTGAGATAATTGCGAATGGTTGTAAAATAATTAGTGATTTACCTGACCAATAATTATGCAGATTTATTACGAGATTTTATATCATAATGTAACGTAAATTTATGGAGTACTGAACCGAACAGATGCTTGTATTTTTATGCATACGATGGTAGTGCGGTAAGTCGCCCTCTTTTGAAGCATTTTTATAGGTATCGACCTACCGATTGTACAATGTACACATCTTTGCTGATGCCTGATTTGCCAAAAGGTAAACAGTCTGTTAATTCTTTGAAGACGAGCTGTACTTTTCGACGAATTTAGATATTGTTTCCCATTATAGACGTTTGATAAATTTTAGGATTTCGTAGATTTTTTGATCGTGTTTGTTTAGTTTTTTTGGTGATGTATTTTTCGTGTTAAGTGTAGAATAAGATTACTGTTAGATCAGTTATTTTTGGGTTAGTTATGCTAATAATTTTTGACGTAGGTTTATCGACATATTTAGTGAGTTTTAGGTTTTGTTTCGCATTTAGTGACTTTAATATTTTTGAAGTAGGCTTTGTAGAAGTAGTAGATTTTTGAGAGAACCCTATGGTTTCCAGTTAGACCAATATAATATCAATTCATGACGTTTTCCCGCTATAAATGATTTTAACTGGTGGCGCCTTTTTGACTTTATTTACCGATTTTGACGATTTTTGGGGTTGCTACAAGTGCCTTTTACGGTCTTTAAGTAAGAACCCCGCCCACGCCACAGAGCTATACCGTGGCACAAATTGCCTTTACGGGCTGGATGCTCTAGTGGGTATTTAGCCTGTAACACAATATGTCCCAAATCGATTAGTATTGCATGGGTAACTTTGTGTATTATAAGTGTTTTGTAACTGTGGTTTCGTATTAGTTGAATTGATCGGCCTATTTCCACAATTTTTGCTTTTATAGCGCGACGTTTCACCAGGTTTAGTCCTGAGAAGGACTGTTTTCGCACTTGAGTCGATTTCATGTGATATGTTTTTTTCTCAAGCACTTGACCGCGTTCAGATTCGAATTTTGTTACCTTCACGTACAAGTCTGATACCTTTACCGCTGAACCACTGAGTAATCCAATATATATTTTTTAGAACTTGTGGAGGTCGTGGTTCCAAGTCCCACTTGAGTTAATCTTTTACTGTATGTACTTTAAAAGTTAATTCTAGATAAATACATATATATATATATATATATATATATATATATATATATATATATATATATATATATATATATATATATATTGAAGAATATTATCGCGGGTCTGACTTATAATAAGTAAAACAAAGACAGTACAACCAGTTCACGTACTAAGTGAGATAGAATACACAACAAACTAAAACCGCTGATGCCATACATGCGTCTTTTGAGTAGGCTAGTATCAATGACACATTTAATTGCTACTGTCAACGAGAATTGAAAATCGGTGTTTTTGCAAGTCCGACACAATACTCAGGTATTCCACTGAAGAAAAAATACAGATTATTAAGTGGTATTATTCAGGAAACACTGCACAAGAAATAATGGGCAGGTTTACTTTTTCCTTTGAAAACAGGTCAATTCCATCAGAAAGTACGATTATACGTACTGTTTGTAAATTTGAAAGATGTGGATGTTTAAATAAGTGTAGAAAATGCAGTAGCATTGATGGTAATGATGGTGAGTATCCCGATCGTAACTTAAACGAAGAGCGCGAACTCCAAGAAATTGCAGTGTATAATCTAGCAGAAACTAATTTCCCATGCAATAGTACAAACATTGCTGAAAAAATGAGTATTGAACCAAGAACAGTTCGAAATATCTTGAAAAGGAATACATACCGTTGCTATAAGTTGCAAACTACACAAGAAATTTTTACAGAAGATCGTCAAAAGCGTATGGAATTTTGTGAAGATATGATGAATCGGGGTAATGAAAACGAAAGATTAATTGAACATATTTTGTTTACCGACGAATGTTCTTTTGCGTCTGTCGCTGTTGGTTACTCTCGGGAAAACGAACACATTAGTATTCCTTACCGGACACAATACCCCGAAAAAGTTAATGTTTGGGAGAGAATTTTAGGAAATTCCATAATTGGTCCATTTTTTGTCAACGGAAACTTGAATGCGTATAAATATTTAGAACTGTTGAGAAACCAGATAGTTCCAGCTGTTCAATATAAATTTTGATGACATTTGGTATCAAGAAGATGGCTGTCCTGCTCATACTACAATAAGAGTTCAACAGTTTTTGGAAACTACGTTCCCTGACCGTATTATTGGTAGAAAAGGCATTATTAAATATCCTCCTCGCTCACCTGATATCGCGCGGAACGACTTTTTTGTTTGGGGATACGTATCCCAGCAAATATATGGGCACAGACATGAACGTGCTAACAATTTGGACGAACTTCAAAATTACGGACTCTTTAAACAGCATCACCCAAGAAATGTTTGAAAACACCCGAACTTAATTTTATCAGAGATTGGATTACTGTCTTGGCGCAAGGTGGAGATCTTTTCGAAAACCTTATAAAGTGGAGTTTTTAAAATAGTGTATTCTGTTCATTCTGTTCATTTTTAAAAATAGTTGGTTTTTCAATAAGAATTATAATTCTAAAGTTAAACCTTAAACTTAAGTTATACTATCAATGTAAATGTTAACGTTCTTGTTTGTAGCTCTCGTAAGTTTCTTCTTGGTTCTTCTTACGAGTAGTAATCGAACCATGTCATAAATTCGCAATTAGAATAAACTTCGATGTTTGAGGTATTATCATTTGATGTTTAAGTGTAAAGTATTCACTTAATAGTTTCAAAGAACACGCGACTTTTCAACACCATCTTAATTGCTTTGGTTTCGTTAGAAATGTTGAAGCTAAATTGAAGGAGACTTAAGTAGTTCATATATTGTGCTTACATGCAAATATGTACGGGTGGCAATATCGGTAAAGTTATGTCTCTCACACTCATGTAATGCTTATTGGGTCTGTTTATAGCTTATTGTAAGTCAGACCCGCAATAATGTTTTTCCATACCTGGAATCTATATGGATTTTTTTCCACACTAGTTTGGCTTATTGAATTTTCTGCTAGTGCGATGTATGTGGCTTCCTTGAGTTTCCGGCGAGTTGTATCTCTCGTCCTTTGCCACTATCTATATGTTATCCTATTGGATGCGGTGGTCTTCGTTCCAGATATGTTCGGTGATTCTTGATGTTTCTGTTTCGCCCTTGCGGACGTTGTTCTTATGTGCTTGAGTTCTCACTTTGAGTGGTTTACTGCTCTCTCCTATGTATGCTCTGCCGCATTCGCGTGGTAGGTTGTATACGCAATTCTTCCGATTCTGAAAGACTACAATTCTTGGAATTCTGTAAGAAAAAATTATCGCAACTACGCTCTTGTAGATAATGATAGTAACTTTCTGATGTTAAATAAGCGCCATGTTGGATATTGAAAGAAATAAATTGCATTTTTTCAGCTTTGAACGATGTAAACAATCTACACTTAAAATAATGGATTCCAACATATCTTATATTATCTGCTTTAACCCACTAAATCCCGTAAAGACTGTTCATTTTTTCTTTGCTACACTGTAAGGGAATATGTATAAATAAGTACAAAAAAGCTTTTTGAAGTATATAAATATACCAGGTGGAAAAAGAAGTATAGTTTATTAAAAGAATCCTAACATTAACAAAAGTAAGGAATTAGGTCTAACGTTACAATATTATTTTGTGTGATATGAAGCGAAGCACTTTATGCAGAGTCCCACCTTACATTTTTGGCAAATTGTTCTGCCAAATGAGGTACAACCATCACCTGCACACCGCTTTCTATTACATTTTGTATCTAAGTGGTTAATTTTGTCAAACCGCACATCGACAGCGACTTGTTTATAAAAAAAAACTGATTTTCCAGGATGGGTAGGAGGAATTCCGTATTTTTGTAAATATACACATGCTAATCTCTCCTAAATTGCAAGTTAGTAATTTTTGGTTGATTTTTCGGTACAGTTACCATACATTGTGGAAGGATACATCTAGTGCACAACGGCCAGTACCACTTTTTTCTCCTGTCTCCTATTCGGTAAGTAACTATTCCCTGGCTCATTATGTCCGTACCACGCATATTTCTATTATAGGCCCCAATACAGTGTGGTCGAGGGATCGTAATGTGCCTTTTTTCTTCCTTAGAATATTTCTTTATATTTTCCACTGGTGCAACTGTGGATTGTGTATTCGTATTCACCACGTCTATTAGACTTTAAAAGCTTATTTGTGAGAAGAAATAAATGAGGAATTATATTTTCTGGTAGAACCCCGACTGCAAACTATCCCATAAAGTTTCGTAAATAAAAAAAAAAGACAAATATAAATGGTATCCGGAGGAGTGTGTTGATGTAGTTCAGCAAGCATTCCTACCATCGGGGATGCAGCTTTTCCAAATAGTTTGTCATGTGCAATATTTCTATTAGGGTTCTGTCTTTGCTACAGCAAGAAAATTATTAAGTAACTATCTTTACTGTTAAGGCAACACATTTTATAGCCGAATCGAGTAGGCTTGCCTTTTATAAATTACTTGTAACCGTAACGGCATAATAACGAACCATTGATTCGTCATAACACGAATATTTAACCGGCTGAACGTTTTTTAGGTAAGCTTCTTTGCTTCTATTCATTAGTGGTCGCAGTTTCCAGGCCTTACCATTTTCATCAATTTGCGTATTATCTATGAAATGCAAATATTTGTGAATTTGGAAAACCGATTTCTACGCATAGCCTTAGATACCATTGTATTACAGACGTCATCACTAACTTCCCAGTATATCTTTTATGGCGGTAAACAGTTAAAAGCGCTGAGAATCAAAACATCTATAGAAAATCTAAAATCGGCTGCAGTTATATTCGGATCTGGGATATTCTTAAAACTTGCATAGCGTTGTGTTTCATCTACAAGGTAATGAATTGTTCTATCGTCCATAAATAATTCCAAAGTTTCAGTACAAGTAAGATCATTGTACTGGGTATGGTTAGCAACTGGAAAAGGTTTTTCCATATATTCAAGATCACCTTCTAGCCATTCAGAGCTTTTTATTTATTTTGTTATCTTTTTAAGCGTTCTCCTATCCATTCCTGCCTATAATGATTTTAGCTTACCTTCTGCGGCTCTACGACGGGCACTACTTATAATCTTCATCGAAGTTCAGTCCTAATATACCATTATCTGCCAATTTTGTTTCTGCTGCTGCCCTCAATTGACGACCTTTGAGATTTGATATCGTGCCCCCATCTTCATCGTTACCTGAATCTTCATTAGTATCAACGTTTACATCTGGTGGGGTAATGACAATATATGTAGCTGCATTTGCTACAGCCTCATCGTCTTCTAACGTATCTACGGCTTTTGTCAGTGAGAAACACCTCAAATGAATATGACATATTCTAAGACAAGGAACCCATGAAAACAAATGAATTTTAACAAAAATCCGATCTGTCATTTTTAATTATTAAATCAGTTGTGTTTTAAATAAGTATTGTTAGCAACTTTTAGTGAAAGTGAAAATTAATATTTTATAAAAAATGCCAACTTTTCCGTTAAATGGACAGTATGATACCTTTTGTACTTACATCAAATGTAACAAAAGCACTCGCCTTGCTACTCAACAATATCGAGATAACTTCCCTGAAAGACGACAATCGGATATTAGAATATTTAGTAGATTATACATTAATATGCAGCAATATGGATGTTTAAGGAAACCGCCTCGTGAAAGATTTGTAAGTGACCATGGGAATGCCGAAGAATGTTGATCCGAAAGTGTCAACTCAACAAATAGAAGTACTAGTTGATATGACAAAATCGACAGCATGTACAACTTCAAAGAAACATCACTATATCCCTTATAAGCTGTATGTTACTCTCACTTTATACCCAAATCATCATCTGCGTAGAAAGAAATTTTGCAGGTTATTAATAAAATGGCATAAAACGATGGGTTTATTAAGAGCATTCTTTGGACTGACGAATCACATTTCACTAACTGCGGTTTATTTAACCGCCACAATGAACTCCATTACGTAATAGGAAATCCACACGTGATTATACCATGGCGAAACTAAATGTCTTTTGCAGCATATTTGGGGAACCTATAATTTTTAATGGGACTTTAACTGCCCGTTGCCTGGAAATGTTGCAAACAACGATAGAAGACTTTTTAGATGAATTGCCCATGGCACAAAATTTGGCAATATGGTATCAACAAAATGGTGTGCCTGCACATAACTCCAGGCATGATATTAATTATTTAAATAATCGTTTTAATGACAGAGTAATAGCTACTAACACACCTATTAGATGGCCTCCCAGATTATTGTGGGACACTATAAAAAATAAAGTGGTAGCAATTTTAATGAATTACAAAAATCTGTGCAGGAAGCGTTAAATAATGTTAATCGTCATATATTGCGGGAAGTGACTGCCAGCATTTTAAAACGATGGAATTGTGTTTGGCGAACAATGGCCATCATTTTGAAAATTTGCTGTTATTCAATTATCTATTTTTAGTTTTAAGATGTATAGTAACTAATTCTGTTTGATTGTAAATCATTTGTTTTCATGGCTTACCTTAACCTCAAGCAATAGCTTTAAAATTGGTATTTCCCGGTTACACCCGATGCACCTAAAGCTTGTTTTCCGGCACTGCTTCGTTTTTTACTTTCCAACAGAAACTAGAGTAATTACGTTATATGGTTGGTAGCAGATTGAAACGCTGCTGATATAATGAACGCGGCAAGGCAATATTTTGAAATAATTTCTTCGGAATCGTCCATTTTTCATAAATTTAACAAAAATAATTTTAAAGAAAATGGGGACTCAACGCTCCAATTTTTGTTGACATGTAACCATAACAATAATGCAACATTACAAAGCCGGCTATACTACCAATCCATTCAGAATTAAAAACCAAACAATGTTAAATTGTTTGTTTTTAATTTTATTAATTTACAAAAACTCTGTACCTAACTTGCTCGGAATATATTTTCCCGAATTCGCACTAAACGTAGCACTCCCTGCAGTCGTGCTGCAAATAAAGTGCTCATGCATGGGAAAATTAACTTTCCGAACTAGGTAGGTAAATAACTATTTTCAATTTTGCATACTGTATTTACAAAAACCTATTAAAATGGCAGGAGGTCCATAAATCTGCAGACAGATAAGTAGCCAGCTGTGAGGAACGCTGTGAAATGATTTTTTGCAATTAATCCAAGTAATATGTTATATTTTTGTATTACGCTTACAATCTTCTAAAATCGCTTTAGAGTGAAATAAATATTCTTTGCAGGTATCGCCCTTATTTTCAAAGATAGAGGGTTGCGGATTTTGCAACAGTGTGCTACTTTTTTGTAGAACTACAGCTGGCGTCAGCAGAATTTTCACAACCCTTATGGTTTGTGAGAGGCAAGGTGGAATTGAAGAGTATCACTTTTGAGGCACCCCTCGTATGTCAGTTATATTTAAACGTATCGAAGAGGTTAAAACGTATTCCTGTAGAATTTTGTAGTTATCAAGCAAACATACGTTTTTAAACAGAACACCCTGTATATTATTTGTTTATTAAGCATAATGTGGGCATTGCAAAAATATTTAATTGTATTCAATTATTTTCAAAAAATGTAAGACTTTCTAAAATTTTCTTTTGTATCCAATTAGTAGGTAGTAGGCTATGAGTAATTTGTTTGAAACAAACAAGGAAAATATCCATAACCGTGGTGTTTTGTCAGTTTTTGATTATTAGTAAAATATTTTTGTTGTTTTGGTGTTTTACTATATCTAATTTATTGTTTTACATTAATGGCAGTTTACGAACATAATGAAAAGTATCGAGATTTTCGTTAGATTGTGTAAAACAAACTAACAGTTTGTTTTATACAATCTAATGAAAATCTCCAAGAAGCTTGGGAATTATATGGAGTAGGAGTTCTTTTGTTCATATCAGATATCGAAAAAGACGGAAACCTTTCCCAGCCCGGCTTAAATCAAATTTAGTACAACACGGATCATTTATCAAGCGCCGACTTAAGGCTACAGCAATCAAGATAGAGCAGAATGAAGAAACGTATTGGGTTATGCAGAAGCCACGCTCTCATCTTCTGGTAAGCAAATAGAAGAAGCAACTGGTGTATCCAAGTCTGATGCTCAAATAATTTTGAAAAAATTTTTCAAGAAATTTGTCCGGAGAATTTCACCATTTCATTTTGATGGGACATAAGGATGCTTTGGGGATGGAGTCTCGTGTTTCATTTCTGGAAGATTCATAATCTACATAAGTTATGAAGGAGGTTTTACAGCGCTTCGGTACCGAGAAACCCTTGTGGAAATTAATCCCAGAGCTGATGAAAAATGTTCCATTGGCCGTTTACAGTGCCGTTTGTCTTCAACAATACGGTACTCCAAGCCACAACTCTGCGCTTATAACGGCATTTTGAGACGATAACTTTCCTCAAAGACGGGTTGGTATCAACGTACCTGTAATATGGCGCCTTCGATCTCCGGATTTTTCAATTTTGGATTTTTCTTATGGGGTTTCATGCAAAATAAATTCTATAAAAAACAATTGTAACGGAGCTTCGTGCGACAGTCGATTTAACTTCTTCTTTTTAACGCTATTAAAGCAATAACGGAAATGTGTCAATTTTGCAAAGGGAAAATGGCCATCATTTGAAAATCGCCTTTAAAACTCTTCGTTTTTCAAAATTCTCTTTCTCTTTTGTTTTCTCTTACTTAAGTTTTAAGTAAGATAGGTAATTATTATTTTGTTTTGAGTAAAATTCAATAATTTTATCATAATTAAGTTAAAATGCTGTAATAAATAACTGAGTTGAGGATTAAAAAAGACGCCTTGAATTAAATCTGACAGTATAATAAAGTATAATGTTTACTTATTGGATTTCGTTCCCATAGCCTACTACCTACTAATTGGGCTCAAAAGAAAATTTTTGAAAATGTTAAATTGGAAGGAAGGGGTTAGAAGAAAAACTGATTAGGCCAATGGATTTACGGAAAATTTTTTATAGGAATCCGTTTTATCTTCTTCGATACGTTTAAAGGTAACTGAGATACGAGGGGTGCCTCAAAAGTGATGCTTTTCCATTCTACCCTGCATCTGCGAGATCAAAAGGGCTATGAAAATTCTGTTGGCGTCATCTTTAGTTTTACAAAATGGTAGCACACTGGCTTGAAAACGGCAACCCTCTATCTTTAAAAATCTGTGTAAGAGTATCGAAAATGGGATATCCCGTACATTACTCTATAAACACGTTATGGACCTGTAATTTTTGGGTTCGATTGTGTCCGATGATTTTCGAATTAACGTAGTTCTTGTCTCGGTTAACAGGTAGGTATACTTAAAGGAACGTTGCCACGATGTGAGTTCACTAGAACCAGTGAACTGGCTTGTGTGTGCGCGCAACACTGAAGACAGTCAGTTGACTGGAGCTGGACTCGGATGGTCACCTACTTTTTGCCATGCGAGTAGTGATTTAAGATGGCGTCAACTAAGAAAAGTTGTGCAAGTAAAAAAAAGTGTAGTGGACCAGATACTTTAAAGTAAGGATGCTTTAAAACGCATTCAACTTGTATTTGATAAACCAGAAGTGGATCTGACAGATATCAAAAATAAAATAAAGAATTTAAGAAATACTTACTCACAGGAAGTGGCGAAAATAAAAGGTTCAAAAGTATCCGGGACTTCAACAGAGGAAGTTTAATCTGGTCGACAGATTCTTGAGGGATGTATGCATTGTAACGAGACAAACAACATATAATTTAGTAAGCACCTATATTTTTAATAATAATACAATAGCTAAGTATTTTATTTCAATGCAACATAATTATTGTATACTTCACATTATTATGAACTTGCCTTAACTTTTTGAACACTGTCCCACTGCCAAGGTACAGAGCCTTTTGCATTAAAGTAGTCCATACATTTTCGCCTTCTGGCATCAGGTTGTTGAGAAAAGTTGTTACTTCCATGTTTAATCTGAACAGTAGATAAACCCAAAGTTATTTCTTCTTTTTCTTGGCTACAAGCACCTTATATCACTTGTCTATTTTTCAATTCCTTATCAACCAGTGGCGAAATGTAGGAGGTGGATGAAATATTCGCTAACCAGTTGTGAAGTGCGCAAGTAGCTTTTACAACCAGATCAACTTTATTAGCCGAAAGAGGAATAGGTGCTTGGTAAATTCTAAAACGCATAGCCAAGGTCACAAATGCGTTTTCTCCAACCACCTTGCTCGTGCAAGTGTGTGATTGAAGATTATTTTTGCTACAGAAAGTACACCTTGTCTACAATATGGTTTCATAAAATATGAAAACACTGCGTGAGCGAAACTGTAGTGTTCCATTCTCTATGCCTCATTTTTTAGGGTGATGATAGCAGTGAGGAACCAATCCTACAGATTTTGCCGAAGACGAACTGAATAATAATGAGAGTGATTATAGTTTTCGGCACCCAATTAATGAAAATAAATTAAAAAAGAAAAAAATTACTCTCCAGCATGTATCTCATCGGCCATAGACAACCTGGAAAAACTTAAAGAATGAATAAAAAGTAATGACCAATTTTACCACTTTAACCTACCTATGGATCTATCTCTACAGCTGCAATGTAATATAATCACCATGATAACAGAGAAACGAGTTCATCAGTACAAGCCATCTGAACAACCTGAGCCACCGTATTCTAGGAAATCTTTATCTAAGCCACCCTTCATTTTCATTTCAGCGATTATCAAGTGGCAACCTCATCACAGGATTACTCAACTATTTTAAGAAGTGCAATAAACAGTATAGGAGGCATTCATGATTTTTTACTTATTCCACTACTTTAATATTTAAAAAAGAATAATAATTTAAAATAAATATTTTATGCTACTCTCAACTTATACAGGGTTCCCCATTTTAGACTATACAATTTAAAAGTCGAATAAAAACTTTCTAATCAAAGTAAATTAACTTTTTAATGGACTAATATGTAGCTTATTCTTTGGGATTTATGACTAAAGTAAATAACAATTCAAGTTTTAAAGATCATGTCTTCCAAATGCCCTCCTTCGACTTCAATGCATTTTTGAATTCTAAGTTCAAAATTTATCATCACTCGGCGAAGCAAATCTCCATTTATTCCTGCAATTTCATTTCGAATCAGCTCCTTCAGCTCCGGAATTGTTGCGGGACGACTTGCAAAAACTTTTTGCTTTAGGTATCCCCAGAGAAAAAAATCGGGGGGCGTTAAATTGGGGGATCTCGGGGGCCAATTCAAATTTCCAAATCGGGAAATTATACGGCCGTCAAAAAAATCTCGCAAAATTCTCATAGTGTTTCTGGCTGTGTGAGCCGTTGCTCCATCTTGCTGGAATAATATGGCGCCATTTAGTCCTCGTCTAATTAGTTCTGGGATAAGAAACGTTTGCAACATGTTTATGTAGCGTTCGGAATTAACTGTAACAGAACGGTTCTTTTCATCCTCAAAAAAATAAGGACCGATAATTCCAAATGATGCTACACCGCACCAAACAACGACTTTTGGACTGTGGAGGTTTTTGGTAAACAGTTCGTGAGGATTTCCTACTACCCAGTATCTAAAGTTTTGCTTGTTAACAACACCGTCCAAATGAAAATTTGCTTCGTCGCTCATTAGCAAATTATGAATTTCTCCACGATGCTGATGTAAAAATTCTTCACAAAATGTCACCCTCGCTCCTTTGTCTAGATCACTGAGGTTATGCGCCATTTGATATTTATAGGGGTGAAATTTTATATCTTTATGCAGAATTCTGTGGAGACTTCCCTTAGATATTCCTAGGGCAAGTGATTGCCGATTAGCCGATCTCTTAGGACTTCTTGTAAAGGCAGCTCTCACTCGTTCAATATTTTCAGGCGTACGCACCGTTCTTCGACGTCCAGGTTTTTTAATGTTTTGCACAGAGCCATTTTCACGCCAATGACGAACCCATTCCGCAATTGTAAAGCGTGTTGGTGCATCGCCCTATTATTGTTTCCAAACTGCCGTCGAAATGCACGCCGAACTTCTTCAAATGAACCAGTTCTAATGTAGACTTCCACAGAAAACACACGCTCTTGAATCGAATAATTCATAATGCAATGAAAATTGTTAAACTGGAGCAATTATATCGTTTGCGTATAACGCATATTTGACAGAAACACTTAATCGTTGTTTATAGACAGGCTCCTCCTTGATCTTTAAAACTTGAATTTTTATTTACTTTAGTCATAAATCCCACAGAATAAGCTACATATTAGTCCATTAAAAAGTTAATTTACTTTGATTAGAAAGTTTTTATTCGACTTTTAAATTGTATAGTCTAATATGGGGAACCCAGTACATTTGTGTATTTAAAATTTCCATCCGAATAAATACGTTTTTGAAATAAATAATTTTTTTAATATATGGTATGTCATAATTTTACTCAGACTAGTGTACTGAGGAGTGCGGCTGCTATAAAAGAGTAGTAGGTAAATAATGCAGCTCGCTGTAAAGTAAGTTTCAAATAAAAATGGTATGCAAAAAGGGCCTACCTACTGGTTCACTTACCGGCCTCGGCCACGCGACCTCTACAAGTAACAAGTACGAAGTTTCAAATCATACCCAAGGACTCTATGATTGTTTTTACATGAAATATTCACAAATTTGTTGTTAAAGTTATAATAAAAATGAAATTTGACCTATTTCAGGCCAAAGTCATCAAAAATAGTTTTGCTTTGGTAGTACAGGGACCTTAAAAAATAACTTTACATTCCCGTTTTATAATCTAACAGTTTTATTATTACTACTTATACTACTTATAATATTATAATATCAACCTTCATACGGTCTTTTAACTTATCATAAATAGCTTTCAAGACGGCCGGGTCAAATCTTTTCAGCACTCTTAAAAATGTTGTCAAGTGCTGAAAAATGTATCTTAATGTAAGTTTTATCCGTGGTGTTAAAGCTTGCCTCATAACGGTAACCTGTTTTTTTTATATTGTGAGAAATCTATCATAACAATTCTTCAAATTGAGATACAGTTAGTGTTAAATAATTTCTGTATGTATCTGAATCTTCAACTGCAACTCCCTTCAAAAAATTCGCCGTGGCACTTTGACAATTTCTTTTTCTGTCCACTCTCTTACCCATTTTCGACGTTTTCTTTTCTTGTTATGTTCCTTATTTAAATGACCAATCAACAGATCCGCTACAATATTAAGTCCTGATAAAATGGACGTTCTTGAGAAGCAATTGTTGATCAGATTTCAATTGGACTAGGACAACAATATTGCATTACTGGCATGCGAGTTGGCTTATTATATTCATTAGCAAGATGATTATGTATTGATTATCTAAACACGTTATGTGTCTGCTGATTTTGGGATTAACGTAGTTCTTGCCTCGGTTAACCAGGTAGGTGTATTTAAGTTAATTTGGACTAGCTTATTATATTCATAGCAAGATGTTTACGTGTGCTTCTGAAATGTTACATCCAGAAATTATGCCACTTCCTGTTGCAAGCAGCCCTGCGTTTCGTTTATTGCTTCCGTCACCTCTTCACCAGTGACGTCCTACCAATCCATTTTACTCCTAATCATGTGCCTAATTGTCTCTATCCACGGTGCTGCTCATTGTGTCGAGTTCATCCTCGCAAATATTTCTTCAGAATTCTATCTTGTTAATTGGTGCGGTTTTAGCTTTATAATTATGATTTCTAAAAAATTGGTTTTATTCTCTTTTAAAAACTAAATTAGGTTCGTATTGAGTGTTTCCTGTCTTGTATCTTCTTACTCTTTGCGCTGTTAATAATATCTTTTACAATTGTTCGTCTATTATGTCTAATTAGTCTTTCAACTGCTTCAATCTTTCACTTTCTACACAGATGACGCGCTACTCTCTTTTCTAATTGCATCTAATTTGGAAAGATCCCTTCGAAAGCCATCTATTTTTTTATGTAGTCTCCTTTGCCATGGGGGAATGTTATCTTTGGATTGCTTTATTTGTTTTGGAGTTACCCTCCTAGCTACTGCATAAATGATATTACTAATTCTTAATAGTGTTAACCTCATTTTCTAATAAATGTTGTATTATTAAGTTAAGCTTTTGAATCTTTAAATTTACTTCTCCAGATAACAATATTTTTCTTGGACTTATCCGCTCTTGAAAAGTTAATTGCTCCTGGATCTGTACCTCTTGGAATAATTCTCGAACTATATTCTGTAGATTTATGTTCAGGTTTAATTGAGGTTGATTATTAGCTTCCTCGTTATTTGTTTGTAATATTCCCTCATTTTCCATTACGTCAATGTGTTCTTGTGTTTGTGCTAATTCTTGTCTCACCTGAGCTTCAATGTGTTTCAGATCCTCATCCCTAAATTTTTTGTTATACATGTTGAGCTTTTTTTGAATTTTAAGTTTACTTATTTGATTTTATATTAAGTCTGGTATTAGGGTTTCTCTCTCCGTTTGTTGAATTGTCTCATATAATGATCTCTTCCTGTCAATTTTCAAACGTAATGGCACCACATGATCTCTTCATATTACATTAGTGACCGTTTTATCTTCTGTTATGATTAACATTCTTACTTGATCCGCCTTTATTGATTGTAGACGGTTCCATTTGACTACCTTCAGTAGGTGTGAAAGAATTTGTTGTTAGAGAATTAAAACGTAATAGTCCAAAAAAGTTGCCTTTAGCCATACTGAAACCACCACATAAACTTCAATAAAATCAAAAAATGTCTTGAGGTGCCCCAAAGCCCTTAAGAAATTAAACTTTTATTAAAAATCTGACTTTTGTCATAATTTTTGCAATCTTAAACAATAATAGTATTTTAGTGGAATAGTGATTTTTATGCCTAGGATACATACAAAAAGTAAAACTACGTGTTCAGAATAAAGTGTGATTATTGTGCGGAATGTACCTATGTTTTTTGGCTAACCGTAAGTTGTTACACCTGCCGCCTGGCTTTGTTTTGTTGTGCTACTTTCAGTGTTGTCATCACATCATAAAGTAGTCTTTATAGGTTATGTTTGTTTGTGTTGTTAAACCAATGAGTTAATTTGAAATTGTTTTAAATTATTAAGTTAGTGTAGTGCTGTTTATAAAATAAGTGATATTTATCTTATTAAAACCAAGACAAGAAATGTGACAGAATGTCGTATATTTGGTTTCCCTCGGGACTTCACAAAAATATCTCTTCCAACCCACAAAGAGGTAATGGAATGTTATTTGTTTTAAACCAATGAAATGAAGCAAGCTGATAGTAAAGAACCAACAGTTGGTGACATTTCTGAAAGAGTAGCTGTTAAATTAGAAAAAATATGGGGAAAAGCTTCGCTTCCAATCGTATCTTATTGATCTAAGGAGTTGATGTTGTTACAACGAAAAACGCAAACAGGATATTGCGTTTGTATGTTTCTCCTACCGAAATTCTTAAAGTACTGGCCACTTTTGTGGTCGTTACTTAAGTGACAATTTACAAAAAAATAATTGACCCCGTATCTCAGCGTAATACTTATTTTGCGCACCCGAAAAACATCATACTATGCATGTTAAGTGATGAAAGAAAGAAGAATCATCAGAGAGTTGGGATACCGCAGCGTTTTAAAAGCTCGAACTTTCCAACTCAAAAACATCATCCGTTCCTTTTCAATTCCACCATTGAAATTCGAGGAGGCCAAGAACTATGAAGACCTTATTGATTGAAACTCAGTAAATTTGACGGAGCTACCAATTTAGGCAAAATTTGACAATGAAGAACTGTCGAGTATTGTATCCAGTAGTTTTTCTTCAAGTTTGCCTTGTCACACACAAACTGTTGAACGCTTTGTGAAGCTTGTAATGGAAGTTTCAGAGGCTGGATGCGGAATTGAAGCCAGAGATCGATTCATAAGAAGTCGTATAGCTTCAAGAACGAAGATGCCATGTTTTGAGACTAAATACCAGTTCAATCTTGATTAACACTATTTCTTTTTAATTTTGTTACTTTATATTTGCCTAATAAAGTAAGAATTTTTGCGTATTATAATTATTTTTTCTACACCAAAACCAATTCCTCAAAAAGCTTTATACGGGAAAATGTAATATTACTCAAATATTACATTTTATTATGGTTTTGGGGCACCTCAAAGATTCATTTTACAAACTTGATTTTTTTTTACATAGCCTAAATATATCTTAAAAAACTTATAAATCAGTATTCCATTGAAATACTTTGAATACTATAGATACTTAAAATTTATCCGAAACTTTTAAGTGCACTGGGGCACCTCAAGTCATTATTTGATTTTATTGAAATTTAAGTAGTGGTTTTAGCTTGGCAAAAGACAACTTCTTTGGACTATTACGTTTTAATTTTCCAAAAATATTTTTTTTCACTCCATTCTAATCATCAGTTGGATAACCACCTTCTCTAACCTATTAATAAAAACTTACCATCGTCTAATAATTCTTACTATAAATATGCTAAATTTGATAATAACTGATACTCATGGTTCAAATTATAAAGTTTACGTCTGATCTAAATAATCAATGTAATATAATTTATGACAAATACATATATTTAATTTAAAATATAAATTTTTAGAAGCTACACATACTATCTTTCAGGTTTATCAATTCGCTTATTGTATGTATTAAAATATTAGGGTCTTTTAGTTTACGCAGATTGCGAGACAACCGCTTAACGGGTTTCGATTTTTTTTTGATATGAAGGTAACTTTGCATAGAATGTGCCTGAATTTTATTTTAAGGTTTTAATTTTTTTGAAAACCCCTAGCAGCCGGCGCTAATATTGTTGTCCATTTACATATATACGTCTGTATTTAACTTATTATGAGTTTTATTATCATCATTAAATTTAATTTTAAACGCAAAATTTTGCGGAGGAAAATCTAGTTTCATATATAAAACTAATGTTTAGACATCAAATCAAATCCAAATCACTGAATATCGTTTTAAGTACAAAGATATTCAGTTTTTCTACACAATTACCCACATTTCCTTTTTCATTCATAAAACTGTTTTCACGAACCATCAAGTAATGTTGTTAAAATTCAATTACAAATGATATGCATAGAAAAATACCCATATGTCGATTAAATTATAAATTTGCACATTATATCGTTAAAATTCCATAATTTTGTTTGATTAGTTATAAAATCGATGTTCTTATTTCAGATATAACCAACACCACCAAATTTAAATGTAACTAATAAATAAATTAATTACACAATGCATGTTTAAAAAAAAACCACTACTACTATCTTCTATTCCACATTACTTTGCTTTAGAGCATGCCATGCCATTTTTTTCTGTAGTGGTATTCCCATTTGTTAAAGTGACAAGAAGCCAATCTAACGTCATCCTGTCAAAAATAATCGTGCTGTATTTCCGGCTAAGTAACGCATACTATGATCAAGTCTCATATTGAAATAATAATACTTTCTTGAGAAAATGTCAAAACTCATCGCAAAGGGTACAAAGTTGCAAGTTTTAAGGTGCCTTAAAAATAGTGCAACGGGGAAAAGTAATAGGGAACTTATGGTGTTGGACATGTTTCAAGTACGTAAGGAATTAAATCAGTTTTTCTCTCACATTAAGTATGTAATTAGTTTTATATTTCACAGCGAACTTTCAAAGACATTATAATGACAACACCTCAAAATTTTAGTCGACATATTGTGGTAAACGCGGAAAATCTGAGACGACTAATTTGGCAATTTAATTCGAAAAATGGGTATTTTGCTTTGGAGAAATTGTATCATTACATTAAAGCAAATTTCGATTTTGATTGGGATCGTACGACGTTATTCAAAATTTTGAAATCAATGAATTGCGAACACAAACGTATCAATGGTCAGAAAATTTTATATGAAATGAAACACGTCGTTGTAATATTATTTAATTAGGTTTGTGAGAACATTTCTGCAGTTGCAAAGTTCAGGCCAAGCTATCATATTTGTGAATTTCCATTAGGTGCACGATTCTGATATCAAAAGTAATCCATCCATGGTGAAGGTAAACGGTATACCATTTTACACGCGGTGTAATTTAGGGTTTTTAGAAAACTGGATTCGGTATTATCATAAAGCTACGACTGGGGACCGGTTTCAAAATTGGATGGTAGCACTAGCACCGCCGGCTGTTGTAAATACCTAAAACTGCCATGGCCGGTCATTTTGACCTCTGCACAAGAAAGGTCATTTTGAGATGTATTCTTTATATATTTTACACTTAATTGGGAAAGAAACAGAAAAAAACACATTTTAGGTAAATATTCATTTTAATTCTATAAAAATCAAATTGATTCTAATACATTTAGAATTCGGTACATTTTTACATGCTGTGTTACGCTCTACAGTTTAAACAAGTAACGGTCTTTGTTACACTTCCACATTTTCCACAAACATATTTGTTACACATTGAACAAACGTCAGCAGTTTTAATTTTGTCACATTTGTTAATTTGGCACTGATGATGTTTTTCGTTGTATCAGATGTGCTGGTACTTGCACCAAAATCTTGTTTCGAATCGAAATACTCTTTTCTTAGTTCCTCAGCTAGAGTGAAAGTAGAGTCTCTTTTTTTTATTTTACTGCCTACGACTTCCTTATAAACTATCCAGGCGTTGATTGTGGCAAGATCTAAAACATTGTAAAACACATTAACTGGCCATCTACATGAACCAGCGTTCTTGGAATATTTTCTATCCATTTGGTCCAACACATCTACCCCAAACCTTGTTTCATTGTAATACAACACTGTCTCAGGTTTCTTCTTTTTGCCATCATCTATAGTCACAGTTGGATGTAGCGTACTTAGCAATATGACATTTTTATTAACTTTACCCGGATAAATTGACAAGGTGCTTTTATCATTTTTCATTTACTGTGGTACAATATACAACTCTGCCCTTTTATTCTTGATTAACTTTTGACTGGAAAAAAGTTGTCGGTAGTATCATTCCTACCCATATTTAGGAAGGGTTCCATTAATTTTCAAAACGACATGTTCTGGAAGGGGTTGGTTGTTAGGACGCATATCATCTTTTCCTAAATAAGGAAAACCATTCAGGAGATATTTAGAATTCTTATCAACAGCTAGCCAAAATTTATCAGGCTTATTCGCCATATACTGTTTAAATCTGCATCTAGCTTTAGTAGAAAACAGTTGTTCGTCTACTGTAATGTTTGCTCCTGGAACATAACAAGCTTTACAGTTACTAATAAATTTACCCCATGTTTCGGACGCCAAAGCAAACTTATCACTAACTAGGCGTTCTTTTCGTGTTGATCAAATATCAAATCTTAAAAATTTCATGATTTCACAAAATCGATTACGTGACATGGTCTCACGAAAAAATTGCGATCCCCAAGTAACAGACCATAAACTGTCAAGCTGTAATGTTCTTGAGCCGTAAGCACCACGAACTAGCAATATTGCAGGAAAAGCGTAAAGCTCTTGAAGAGATAATGACCAGTTTGTATCATCTCTTAGTTGTCGTTTACCTTCAATTTTAATACATTTCTAAATGTGTTTTAGCGTTGTGTTATCTATAAACAATCGAAATGCGCTTAGCACAGAGTTAACAAACTTCCCATATATCATTAGATTTGGATGATTGTTCACTCCCCACAGATAAATGCATGTAATTTTATTCGTTTTGGATAGTGTTCAAGGTCATCACTAATTTCATTAGATGTACAAGGATCAGAAGTGACATTATTTAAGCTGACATCAGATTCTTCACTTGGTTCACCACTTTTGCCAACCGGAACACCTTCATCAAGTTTTTCAACTCTACAAGATATTCTAAAGCCTGTTGTTATGTAACACCGCGAGACGGCCACATTTTTTTTACTACGAAATTAACCCCGTAATAAGTACAGAAGTATCTCACAAGAACGTTCATTTGCAACTAATTTGAAATCTCAAAGTACTTGAATATATAGATCTCTATAGAAACAAGTTATAACTTGAATTTTACGTAGGTAAGAATAGCGAAGGTTATACATAATTTCGGGCACGACTAAACAAGTTCTGATTTGCAGTAAACTCCTAAAAATGACCACAATAATAGTAAAATACATTGTTTTATCTCGAAACTGATTATGAATATATGAACGGTCAAAATGACGGTTTCGGCAGTTATACAAATACTACAAAAAAACTCTAAAACAGCTTAATTTTCTTAATATATTTTTTTTTTATTCTGAAAGTACATAAAAATCTAGAAAATGTCATAATACTTCAACACCGCAACTCCAAGCACAACGGAGGAACAACATTCTAAAGAAGACACGCGGTCAATTGACCGCCGCAGCAGTTCTAGTGTTAAACAGCTGATTCCTGCGTACTCCAAACTACACAGAAATTACGTGGTTGTTCTGGATAACACACCGTACCATTGGGTGCAGTTAGACTAACCACGATCATTTTCCAGTAAGAAAGATCAGCCGCAGGAGTGGTTGGTTACGTACAAAATCGCAATTTAAGGTAAAATTTAAAATAAAACCAACAAACTTCAACCTTTAAGGTCAGAGGGAAAAATTATGTCATTGATAGTATTTTGATTAACCATGTGTTAAGTTATGAAGTTTAACGATTGCCTTTTTACCATTGTCAATACAACTCTATTGACTTTTTTAATTGGATTTTTGTAAACGTTATTACAATAAGCAAATAAGGATCTGAACCTCCATCGAAAGATAGGATATCAGAAATTATGATCTGAGGCTTTATACAGATGGTCTTCCACAATGTGGCAAAATTTTTGTTCGCTCGGAAAAGACAGGGAGAAACGTAATATGCGAAACGTTTCGATTGAAGTTGTAATAATACGCCACTGTTTGACATAAAAATTTAGATATTAAGATAGTTCTTGGTTACAAAAACAGAAACCTTATGATCAATTCCGTTAGGTACGACTTAAATGGATACATTTGAGATTATTTACTTTCATGTCTAAGTAAAAGTCATGAAACGAACGACGTAGGCAAATCTTCACATTGGATTACTTATGAAAAACTTATCTGCTTATTGTAGTAATTTTTACATAAACCCCATGCCATTTCGATAAGATTCTATTAACAATAGTATGGAGGTTATCATAAAACTTCATACCCACGTTTAATGAAAATATTATCAACTATATAATTTTTCCCTCTGGACCCAAAAGGTTGAAGTCTATTTCACAGTTGTTTTTTTGTAATTTTTCCCTCAATCGCGACCCCATGCGTAACCAACTACTCCTGCAGCTGATGTGTCTTACTAGAAAATGAGAATCGCTGATGTAACTATACCGATTGATAACGGTACGCTATCCATAACCACCACACAATGACCGGGTAGTTTATTCTAATTCATTCTAATAAGTGGCAGCAGTCTTGTAAGACGGGAATCTGTTCGCGGGCTTCTTAATCTGTGTTTATAATTAAACAGTTATACAACTTCATTTATGTTAATTGGAAGGTAGCAATCAGCCGTCGACATGTGTTAATTAATATGTTTACACAGATTCTAAAATTTGCTGCTGCAAAAAAGCATTAAGGTCTAAATTAACTATTAGATGAAATAATAATAATCATTTCTACCCTGATACAATAGCGCTTTTTTTATATAAACAGATTCTCTATCTAAGCGGTCAGCACCAATACATTCGAAAAAATTATACCTGATTTATTTGTATGTTTAATTACTCACACACACACGCACGCGTACGCGCATGCGCACGCGTACGCCCACGCCCTCGCATACGCCCACGCCCACGCTCCCACACCTACACCCACACCCACACCCACACCCACACCCACATCACACCCACACCCACACACACCCACACCTACACACACCCACCCACGCACGCACGCACGCACGCACGCAACACACATACAAATTACTTTAAAATAAATATATGAGCGGCAATTAAGTAAGCAGGTAAGTAGGCATAATAAATTAGATATACATCAAACTATTATTGTTAATGCACGATGCGCGTGTTGGTTTTAGTAAATATTTAAAAGACAACAACAAATAGGGTTATCTTGACGTTACAAAATAAACACGATAAAACAGAGTAGAATATACCTGTGATTGCAGATTTTTTTTCACCGAAAATTTTTTCTGCAATAGAAGTTGATCATGCACGCCTCTCTTGTTACGCAACTCTTAATTACAACAACTAAACTACTAAAAACGCTTTTATTTATCAGAGTAGAATGGTTAAAAAATAAGCATGATACAGTAATTTGATTATCTCATCATTTATAACTAAACATGTAGTGAAAAACTAATTTACAAAGTCAAGCATTGGTAAATTATTTCTCATTCTAAAATACAAGAACATTATTGTATAAAGTCCACACACATTCGAATGGTAATTCTGCAGCGTCGTTTTGTTGTACCGAAACCATCTAGAATAACCTCGTAGGGGTCGTCCAAAGAAATCAAAATATTCCCCGTTACCATTCTCGTCAATCTAGATAGCAGTCCAATGCTGACCTGGTTTGTTTGCTGGATCCGTGTTCACAATAATTTCACAAGGTCTAGGTGCATATCGCGGTAGCTGATTAGAAGCACATACAAGTCGAAACACATTCTTGTGGCTGGTGATCTTTGGAGTTGGTATGCGACCAGTCTTGCAGTAGCAATTCATTTTCTAGAGCACACGTAGGCTCTTCGATCTAATGTTTTAAACAACTATACGCCTTTGCCTCCTTTTTCAATTTTTTAATTGACAGATTACCAATCTCGTCCAAGTTTAGTATTGGTTTGTTAAGGAATCTTGAAAACTGTTGTTTTTCACTACCCTTAACGTGAATTTTGTTAAACGATATCAGAGTTTTCATCAGCTCCTCTTGGAAATCGTTGTATGGTGCATACCCTGACCGCCATTTCAAGCCGTGATATTTATCCTCTAAATACCTTATCTGTCTTGACATGGGTTTTGATATAAAATAATCTATAGGTGACTTTATCAGCATCAGCAGTAACGAACCATGAGCTGTAATCACGGCAATTTCTTTCGGTATGAATTCGTTATCAACACCTCTAAATCCTTGAACGTCCAAGTATGCGTCCATCTTCTTTCACTTGCTGCTGGATACTGAAGCTCTCGGCCAATGAGAAAATCGATAAGATGATGAAGGGTTCGGCCTATAAAAGGGTACGTCTGCCTGATAATAACCAGTCTATACCGAGACCTGTAGCTGCTAAGAAGAAGAAGAAGAAGCCGATGCTGGCGCTTTTGCTGACAGGGTTCAAATTTTGTTTGACTCTTCCTTTTCGCTTTACTACCGGGACGACTCCTGTTTGACCTAGGTGTTGACTCTGTATGAGTTGTGAAGATCTTTTCCTCCTACAGCTTGTATGCGTGTACTGGTAATGTAACTGCTCACATAGTTTTCTAAAAAACGAAATGTATCTTTTACCTGCTGTTTTTAGGATGTTCTCATCTGTAATACTTCGCGATATACATTTTCTGTAGTACTGGGGGGTCCTTCTTCCCGGTGGTGGCGATGATGTTTTTACTGCTTGTTGCCGGCTATGGAGGCTCGATGGAGTATGTTTCCTTGTAGTGATTTCCGACGTTGCTCGCTGGAATGATCATGTCTCCTTTCATTGGTTGCCGATGTTGGTGGTTCGAAGAACCTCGGGTTAGATGAGATTACGTGTGTTTTAAATGTAAGGGGTGCACCATCACTTGTACCGATTGTAGACTGGTCCTTGCACCCCGTGATTAAATGAACTAGTGGGATTTAACTCAATACTATTTATTACAACTATTTATAACTATATCCTACTTTCCCATTTACAAAGACATTATATTAAATCTTGCAGTTTAATGTAGCGCGTAGGTGCTATAATTACGAAAGCTGCCATCTAACCTTTTCACTAATGATGATACCAAACGTGACCCTGTTCAACCTGAGATTGAAATTGGCTGGATGCAGGTTCTGCTCAATTTGAGCTGTTCAACCTAAACCCAAAAATGCATTTGTATGGTTACAATAAATTACGTATATGATGAAATAATTTCGTAGACAAATAATTCTAAATAAGCTGGTTGAATAAAATAGACTTGAAAAAAGTGAAAAAAGTAGTTACAGTAACACAGTGATTGATAACCTACCCGTTGGCAATGACCCAAAAGATTAAGCGACTGTGCTCGGAACTATGCCATCCCTTTGTCATAGTTTATACATTCGTCTATTCATCACTCTACATTTAAAATCAATAACAGAGGGTTGGTTTTAACAGCCAAAATCGTGGGTAACCATTTACAGTTGATAAATCTGGCGTAAAGATGGGACCCAGGCTTTCATTGCCATCTAGACGCGTTTGTGGTATCGTTAATAACAACAATTAGACTGAGGTCTATCGTGATCCGCATTAAGTCCTTTACGCGGGGAAAATGTTAATAAGCAACCATTGCCAAATCACACCACCTATGAGGGGGACGCCGTACTATTCGACGCGGCTTTTTGAACAGATATCAACTGAATAAGCGTACTTACGAGATCGCTTATTCGCAATTAAATTACTACCGCATTACTACCCTTTGTTATAAAGAGACAATTAAATGGTATCTTCTTGCAAGGCAATAACTGATTTCCTTAGGCTACACAAACTTGTTGAATTGGTTGTTGCGAGCTTCAATCTACATCGCAACAAGCAATTCAACAAGTTTGTGTAGCCTAAGAAAATCAGTTATTACCTTGCAAGAAGATACCATTTAATTGTCTCTTTATAACATTTAAATATCTATTTACTCTTGAATATAATCCTTTAAATAATCAATTTATCACTTGACGGATGTACTCGGTTTAAGATCAAGACAATGGCGATCATTTGTTTAGACTATTTTTTTTAGACTATTAGTTTAGATTATTTATCGATATGTTTCTTTACACAACCACTTCGCGGATTAAAATGAAAACGGGGTAATTATTTATCGATAGAAGTTTGTTTACATGACTACTTTATTTTCATGAAAAGCTAAAAAAAAGAAACGGACAAATTTGCGTTTTCGGTTTTTACTAAAAAGAGGACGATGATAAATTTATGGTCACAACGGTTTGCAATTACAGAACGTCCCCTACCCAGTACGACTCAATCGAACCTCTAACTCCGACTAACTGTTTACTCACAAATCCGTACCCGCTTTTAAAAGTTATTAAATAAAGAAACAAAAAACATTACGTTGGAATATTTTTATATTTGCCCTTAAAAGAAGTATAGGTCTCGGAGTAACAAATAAAATCTAAATTTTAGGTGTATAAAATACATAAAATGAAACCTACCCCGAAAAGCGTTATCAAACTACGGCATATTGACAATATATTAATACCATTGAATTTTCATTTCTCTTGCTGTAACAATTACCATTTCCTGTTGATATTACAATAATAAAATTTCCTCAGTCCATCCCTTACAAAGAGGGTACATTTGGTAAGATAAGTATATAAAATTTCATTTAAAAATATAATGTAATTTTAGAAATATGGGTAATGTGGGAAAAAAAGGTATACTCTCTATATACTCTCTTAAACTGGGAAGATGTAAAGAAGTACTGCGATATTTTATCAATGGTAATGCCTGAATGTAGTATACGGTATAAATTGTACATAAATAGTAAATAGTACACGACTATGTGTGGAGTATGAAGTTTTTTATGAAATAGTATTTCAATAAAGCATATTTTATTTATTCATATTTTTACTTTCTCCCGAAAAAAATTTATTTCTACTTAACATGATAAAAATATACAGTTGGTTGATATTGAGGATTGATTTCTGAATTATAAAAAATCATATCAAAAAAATTCGTTATATTTCCACCAATACGGTTTGCACTTGCTACACCAATTCAATATTTCGAATATTTTGTAGATATAAATTTGTTTGGGTACAAAATTTCAATAAATCGTTTAATAGAGAATGGAAATGACAACGCACCTACACATTAACGTAGATGCATGTAAGTGTTGTATGATGTGTATGTGTACACGCCGTCTTCCACTATTTGTAACCTCGTAAAACGCCATTCCATTCATTAAATAAATCATTTTCCTTTAACAATGTCTTAATTTATGCTTTTAAATTATTATGCACATATTTATGCTTTCGTTAACACGTTGAGTATGGTGAATAATTTAATATCTATTTATTCTGTAGTAAATTCCCGTAACAAAATCACTTTATTTATCATACTAACATAATTTGTTTTTTTTTTAGGTCTCTACTCAAATTACATCTCTAATGCGGAAATTTTAATACCGAAGAAAGTCTCGGCTAAAGCTACACACGTCTCATATAACTTAACGACATTTCATAACGAACACAAGGGCCCTTTGCATTTTAATATAACGATTTCTAACCAAGATCACTTTTTAATTTTATATCCAACCACTAATCTTATCACAAAACACACTGTTATTGAAAGACATAAAAGAAATACTTATACAAGAACAAAACCAAAACCGGAATCGGCACAATGCCATTACCGAGGTACAATACACGGACATTCTGCATCAAAAGTCGCGCTTTCAACATGTGATGGACTAGTAAGTACTACACTGTACTCAAACTAAATATTAATTTAGGTATAAATAAAAGATTGGATTGATACACACAAAATCAGACAAGTACTGGATTGAACCATTTCATCACAATTTTGCAAAAACAGAGCCTGGGCATAAACATTTGGTTTATAAACGATCCGCCATTCTGTGCCCTCACACGAAAAAATGCAAAAAGAAAAAAAGGAAACACTTACAAAGTTGTGGAACGCGAGAACCAAGAAAATCATCACAGTAAGCTCAAGATTTAGTTATGCATTAGAATAACCTAATTACTTTAAGGCTTGAATGGCAGAATGAAATAGGAAAAGTGTCAATACAAGAAAAGCGCGCGAAAAGAAGAAACAGGGAACCTAAAAAGAGAAAATTAAGGCGCAGAAATGGAAGAGCTGTACGATCAATTAGTTCACGTAGATTTGTTGAAACTCTTTTAGTTGCAGATCAATCGATGATGGAATTTCATGAAGATGGAGATGTTGAAACGTATCTACTAACCATTATGAATATGGTGAAAATTTGCATATTATTCGTTCATTTTTTTTTATAATAAACTTTGCAGGTTTCTTCTCTCTATTTAGATCCAAGCATAGGTAACTTTATAAACGTCGTTGTTGTTAAAATAATCCTTATAGATGATCCGTTATCGGAACCAGAGTTAAATGTAACTATTAATGCTGATGTAACTTTAAAAAATTTTTGTAAATGGCAAAAAAAACTGAACTCCAAGGATGATAATGATCCCTATCATCATGACGTTGCTATTTTAGTTACCAGAAAAGACATTTGCGCAAGAAAAGATACCCCCTGCAATACTTTAGGTGTTGCTCATATTGGTGGAATGTGTAACACGAATCGAAGTTGTAGCGTAAATGAGGATAATGGTATAACATTGGCGCATACAATCGCTCATGAAATGGGTCACAAGTATTTTATTCCAAACGTTTGTTTACAAAAACTATTTTGCGTGTTTTAGCTTTGGAATGTACCATGATACTGATAAAATTGGATGCAGAAGTAAGGAGGGTAATAAATTACACGTAATGACACCTAGCTTCGAAGCAGATACAATTGGTGTTAGCTGGTCGAGGTGTAGTAGACGCGATGTTACAACATTCCTAGAGTAAGTTCTGAATAATAATAAAATAAAATATGTAATTATTGACTTTTAGTAAAGGTTTAGGAGAGTGTTTACAAGACGAACCCACAGACATCGATGATTATCACTATCCTGATTTACCAGCTGGTGCCATGTATAACGCAGAGTTGCAGTGTCGTCTACAATTTGGTTTACAAGCTAAAGTTTGTTCACAACCTACTGAAATATGTTTTCGTTTATGGTGCGAGGTTAATATGACATGTAAGTCGCAATTGCGACCGGCAGCTGCAGGGACTCAGTGTGGAAAACACAAGGTACTATGGCAGAAGCATAGTAAATTTTGAATGAAATAGGATTTGTAGTGGTGTCAAGATCAAAAATGTGTGCCAATTGTTGAACCTCCTCTTGCAATTGATGGAGGGTGGGGTGAATGGAGTGAATGGAGTGAGTGTTCGCGTACATGTGGAGCGGGTGTGTCTATTATGAAAAGATATTGTGATCATCCCGCACCTGCGGCAGGTGGACATTTCTGCATTGGTGAACGTAGGCGTTATAAAATATGCAATACTGACCCCTGCCCCGAAAGTCAGCCGTCTTTTCGAGAAACACAATGTTCAAGTTTTAATAACCATACATACCAAGGCGATCTATATACTTGGACTCCATACTTTGATCAAGGTAGGTAATTCCATGCTTAAATGAATTTTTCAATGATAATTTTTAGATGAACCTTGCGAGCTTTATTGCAGCGATTCAAATGAAACTATGATCATTCCATGGGGAGAGCACGCTTTAGACGGTACCGCGTGTAATTTAGGGACTCGAGATGTGTGCATTTCGGGAATTTGTAGGGTAACATAAATATCAACGTCAAAGTGTGGTTATTGGAAAAAATCTTTTAGAAAGTAGGCTGTGATTGGGTAGTAGATTCTAACGCTAAGGAAGATATATGTGGGATTTGTCATGGTGACGGCACGAAATGTGATACAATCCAGGGAGTTTATAACAAACAAAGTCTTGAAGCGGGATATAGGGAGGTCGTAACAATACCTATTGAAGCGCGAAATATTCACATTTCTGAAGTGAATAGCACTGAAAATTATATAGCTATAGGAAATGCGTTGTCAAAGGTATTTTATTTAAATGGAAAAAGGTGAATCACTCGTACATAAATTTATACACATTATATTTTAAATTATGATCGTACATTTCAGGCACATTACTTTAGCAGGTGAATATACGGTTGCAGGAACGCAAGCTTTATATGAAAGGGAAAAAGAATTGGAGAAAATACGGATACCTGGACCACTAAAGGAACCAATATTGATTTATGTAAGTTATTTATATTCGTATGCTTGATAGAAATTGTCTATGTATCGCATATTTGTGAAGTATAGATATCTTGTTATTTATTCGATTGCATATAACGAGTAGAGAGAACTTCCAACTTTGAAATTTATGTAAGTGACAACCAATCTTGTTCGAAAGATACTCAGACTGTCTAGATTCTTCCTCGTTTAATATGTACCCTGATCATAACTAACGCTGTTAAATACAATTTTAAAAATACCTTTTGCAACAATGATTTAAAACTGTGTAGTTGTACACACCTTAAATAGTACGAATAACATATAACGAAGTTGTAGTACATAAAATCCTTTGGAAAACCATTTTGACAATTAGTATTTAATTGTTTAAATTAAATTGTTATTAATACAATTTAGCTCGATTAGCTATCATTTTACCATAATTTTTATCACCTTTATGTTATTTTTAATACTTCTTGTCCAGATTCAAATAAACGTCAATTTATAGTATTTGTAACTTTTCTAAAGTAATTGCATATATTTTTTATGATAAACACAAGTTACAATTTAAGCATCTACAGTCAGAGTATCAACAAGGCGGCGTGTCCAAAGATTAAAAGTAATTAACCTAACTTGTTTGGTACAATTTGCTTACAAGTGAATTTTTAGATGCTTGATGTAATCTACTGAGACTTTAAAAAAAATATTAGTTTATTGAACAGTAGAGTAATATTGACCTTAGCAAATATCATTTTAGCTGGGCTAAGAACCGTCTCATTAAATCCATTGATCGCTTGTATTTTGTTTCTTATAATGATCGTAATTCATTGTTTTTGACTCCCATATCTGGCGTAGCGCGAGGTTCCATCTTGGGTTCCTTTTCATAAATTATCTTTCTTTTTACTTGTCATCTCAGACATTGCTCTGTGCAGACGATTTAAACATCGTTAATTAAATACGCTATGCTGATCTTTGCTAAAACTACAGGGCGATTTGAATCAATTACACTTGTGATGTGTAAGGAATATTTTAATATAATGGAAATTGATAATTTTGAAGTATTTACCAAAACGAAGATTACCAAAAAATCCGAATTGAAACCGAATTGGACAAGCAATCCACCGATATATCCTTCACAGCGTATATCTAATAAAAGAAAAAGTTGATGATATGCCCCACTGGACATATTTTCACTTTATTTTGGTGATGAACTACTGGAGAAAATAGCAAATTATTCTGTGAAATATACAGCCGAGAATAACCGACGTGGATTCCAATTTAACGTGGTTGATCTGAAAAGTTTTGGGAATTCTTATTCTATTAGGGTACCACACACTATCTCAAACGGATTTTATTGGTCTTCCGATGAAGATAAAGTAATTCCACTAGTGAGAAAGACCATGTCGAGGAACTGCTTTCGCGAAATAAAAAATCTACATATGTTTGATAACGACGATTTAGACAAGAATGATAAATGCGTTAGGTGACGCCCAATAACGAAAGATTTTTAAAATTTGAAATATTCAGTGATAACTTGTCAATTGACGAAGAAATGGTCCCTTATTTCAGTCGAAACTCGGCAAAAATGTTCATTAGAGGCAAGCCGGTGAGATTCGGAATCAAGAATTGATGTTTAGCATCTCCCAGTGGTTATTTATGTAAGTTTGAAGCACGCGGTGTCAATAATACTACAATTGTTGATTTAGGGTTGGGGTTAGGAGCTCAAGTTGTGCTAAATTTTCTGTCAGTGGTATAAAAACTCCAACCGCCCACAAAATTTATTTTGATAACTTTTTACGGGATTTCCCTTCTAAATAGTTTAAAAGAAAAAGGATTTTTCGCTACACGACCAATGCGGGATAAACCTGCCTGCCCTTTACAAGCAACTAAATCTATAGCCAAAAGAGAAAGAGATTATTATGAGATTGCATTTGATTCACAAATGGGTGTAACTTTAGTAAGTTGGAATAGTTCTACTGTGACCATGGCAACGAATATTGGAACGATACAGCAGAACCGAGAGGAAAGATATTGTCATTGAGCATAATCGCAGATTAGAGCGCCAACGTGGGTGGCGTTTATCTGCATTGGAATAAGTGGCAAACTATCGCATAAGAGTTCGTGGTAAAGAGTGGTGGTGGCCTCTTTTACTAATCTAATTGGAAATGCTTTAGTTAATGCTTGGAAAAGAAGACGTCGCAGCTAAACTTCCGCTCATATGTGGCAAAAGGTTTAATGGGTGCCGAAGCTAAAGTATCTGTTTCAGATGAACCATGTTGTTCGAGAACCATTAACGTTGTAAACATGAAGAAAAACGAAGAAGAAGATGTAGAATCTGCCACAATTGAACTATGTCTTTAAGTAAAAATGCCAGGTTTTCGGAGTGTTTTGACAATTTTCATACCAAATAAGGTTCAAATACCTTCTATTCTTTTATTTTTCAATATTTGTTAATGATTTTGCAATTTTTATAATAAAATCGAAATAAAACCGTACAAGTACATGTCAACGTTTTGTATACGATACATTTTGTCCCAACGTGAACACGCAATATATATTTTTAACTGGAAAAATATGTTCTTATATGTTGCTGAGGCTGGGTTATATGTAAAATTAACAATTTCAATATTCGGCGTTTAATGGGATAAGCTTGCATTTTTATTATGAGTAGGGGTCATAATTTGGGAACCTGGCTACAAGAAGTTTGACAATGAGCATAGGTATATTCGGCACTTTCTTAGACATGAGGGATTCTACTACTTCCTACCTACCAAACTGTAAGAGCAATCTATTGAAAATACCTGTATATTAACCATTAACCATTAACCATATTAACCATTAATAATTGCAGGTGTTTCAATGATTCATTAATTTGTTCCTTTCTAAAATTTTAATTTTAGACCTTTTCTTTAAACAAGATTGTAGTTTACTTTTTTCTTTGTTCCTTCACGCACGCTTATCGTTTTTGTTTACAATGTTTTTGGGTTTTACTTGTTCAAACAATATTAATAGTAATTAATAATTATTATATTATAATATTAATATTATTATAATTATATAATAAGTCTTACTAAGAGACTAATGTGATGGTGCGTTTTTCTCACCCCACTTATGTTTCCTAGAGGATGAGGCCAATGAAACATCTTACTTTCTTAAATTTTTTCTATTTTCGTATTTATGTTTCAGAAAGCGTAAAATAGACATAGATTTTACATTTTGCATACAACTAGGCAACGTTAGTATTACGATATGATATATATATATATATATATATATATATATATATATATATATATATATATATATATATATATATATATATATATACACACACACACAATTTTATTTAACAGTGAAGCTTCACCAACCACCTTAAACATATGTAAATCAATCAACAACCAAATAAGTTGTGTTCTACTGTAGTTAGAACTCGATGTAATTATATAAACTGGATAATCTGCACTATCTACCTAAGTCATAGTTTATTTAAAGTATATAAGGAATCATTTATTTGGTTATGAGTGTTGTAAATATTACACATACAGGGTGTTCCATTGAGAAATGCTCGTAAGGTAGGGGTCTACCGGAGACTTCTTGATAACTTACGAACCTCTCCCTATTATTTGTTTATTTCTTCGGTCAATAACCGTACCGAATGTAGTATAAATACAAATCGAAATACAGGTCCGACCTAAAAAATTAACAAATGTCATTTGCTTCAAAACAACGCTATTTTATCAGTATACATATAGGACTGGTTCTGGTCTAGTTACTCACCCTCTGTTGATGACCTTGGAAACATCTTTGAAGGAGAAGTTGGTCAAGTTTAAATGGTTATTTTATTGGCTAAATTGAGTCAAGGTCACAAACTAAGGTTTTGATATGTTCGGGCAGGTTCTCTTTTCTTATATAAACTACACCGTGTGTGTCATTTAGCAACACCAGGGTTAAATCAAAGCACCTATAGTATTAAACGTGTGTGTGTGTGTGTGTGTGTGTGTGTGTGTGTGTGTGTGTGGTGTGCGTGTGTGCGTGTGCGTGTGCGTGTGCGTGTGCGTGTGCGTGTGCGTGTGCGTGTGCGTGTGCGTGTGCGTGTGCGTGTGCGTGTGCGTGTGCGTGTGCGTGTGCGTGTGTGGTGTGAGTGGTGTGTGTGGTGTGTGTGTGTGGTGTGTGTGGTGTGTGTGGTGTGTGGTGTGTGTGGTGTGTGTGTGTGTGTGTGTGTGTGGGTGTGTGTGTGTGTGTGTGTGTGGTGTGTGTGGGTGTGTGTGCGGTGTGTGTGTGCGGTGTGTGTGTGTGTGTGTGTGCGGTGTGTGTGCGGTGTGTGCGGTGGTGCGGTGTGTGCGGTGTGTGCGGGTGTGCGGTGTGCGGGTGTGTGCGGTGTGTGCGGTGTGCGTGTGCGGTGTGTGGTGTGCGGTGTGCGGTGTGCGGGTGTGCGGTGTGCGGTGTGCGGTGTGCGGGTGTGCGGGTGGCGGGTGTGCGGGTGTGCGGTGTGCGGGTGTGCGGTGTGCGGGTGTGCGTGTGCGGTGTGCGGGTGTGCGGGTGTGCGGTGTGCGGTGTGCGGTGTGCGGGTGTGCGGTGGCGGTGTGCGGTGTGCGTGTGCGGTGTGCGGTGTGTGCGGGTGTGCGGCGTGCTGCGTGCGCGTGCGGTGCGCGTGCGCGTGCGTGGTGCGGTGCGAGCGCGTGCGCGTGCGAGTGCGTAGTGCGGTGCAGTGCGATTGCGAGTGCGCGTGCGCGTGCGCGTTCGCGTGCGTGTGGCGTGCGCGTGCGTGTCGCGTGCGCGTGTGTCTGTGTTGTGGTGTGTGTGGTGCGTGCATGTGTGCACGTGCATGTGCGCGAGCGTGTGCGTGAGTGTGGGTGTAAGCATGCGTGCGTCCGTACGTGTCTGTTTGTGCGGGTGTGTGAGACTTAGATAAATACACAGTAATGGAAATGGGTGCAACCAGTTCTACAATTCTAAGTATGTTGAACGCATCGTGATGGAAGCTGCTTATTGTAAATATGTATTACATCAGCTCTCTTATCAGTAGTTCGTTGAAGAAAACCAAATTGAAGAATTTATAACGCTGTTGAACACTAAGGGTGTGTTCATAAGTAGTTTAGTTGCAGCAGGAAAAGCAACAAACATGACATATGCTACAATCTACTATATTTTAATAGTAGATACTTTATCTAAAATGATTTCTTAAGCAGTGTTTAGTCGTAGTCCAATTGTGAGCAAATATGGTCGTTATGTCAATGTAATGTAATGCAAGTAGCAATAAAATCATTTCTAGCCCGTTATATGTGGTTACTCCACATAGTTACTGTAACAATCTCAACAATGAGTTAGCATTGTGTGGTTGGTTCTTGGTTCTAATGATGGTAGTAGCAGTAATAAGTATTTAGTGTGGAACAATGCAGGACCTTCCAACCTACAAAGCGGAAATTAAAAGGAATAAAATAATTTTAATAATAATTTTTTTCGGATAATTATACAGCCTATTCTTCAATACGTTCATAACGAGAATAGGCATCATTGTAAAAACAAAATAATCAATGTTAGACGGATGTTTAAAACTTCACGTCAGATACAGTTTGTTAGAACATAGATGAAAAATTGTAAATGATTGGCTATATAGTTTATCAAACTGTTATGTTAATAGCAGGCTTATGTTTATGTATTCAATTTTTCAAATTTCAAAAAATTGTTTCGACATCTTTAACAATTTTAATAGATAAAATTACTACTGACGAAACGTTTAGATTGTATAATTTTAATATAAATACACCATTTAAAGAACCCAAAAAATATAAGTATTTTAGTATGTGTAATAATGGTGAACTTTAACATTTTCATATCCCACATTTATTTGGTTTGGACGGAATATACTGTTTAAATGGACACCGCCTTCTGAGCCAACTAACATTTCATCGTTTGTGACCTTTGATATAAGTGAATGGTTTTTCTTGCAGTTTTCTACAAAATCATTTGAAACATTCCGAATGGCATCAAGTTTGTCGTATTTTCTTCTTTCTTTCCGAGTCGCTTTATCGTCCAAATGAATACAGCGCATCAAAAACTTAAACCGCCTGACAATCATTAGTGGGCAAAACATTTCTACTCCATAGACCACGGTTCTTCAAAATCTCGCCTATTACAGTGAAAAACACCTCCAAGATAAAACAATCCAATAAATGATGTAAGTTTAATAATATGCGTCTATTTCTCATTAGTAGTGAGGCCAAATTATCTCAATATATTTGTTAGTATGTATGACAATTTCTTCCAACATTGTATCACTAATTAAACATTTCCAACACTCTAGTGCAAAAACAGCTTATTTTGCTGGCCCAATGATACCTGGAAGCCGTACTATTATATTTTCTCGTCTTCTTCCATTTGGTAATCTTGTCCTTGCCGGTATAAAAACCAATATCGGGATCAGTATTATTACTTTCTGAAGACATCTCTGAAATAATGACGGAATCGTGATCTCGTTCTTCAAGGAAGTCTTCGCTGTCTTTGACACTTTCGTCGGCCAGTTCAAGAGCAGTATCCTCGTCATCCGATTCAAATGCCAAGTACTGAAAAAAAAATACATAGAATCGTAGAAGTTTTTGTGCAAAAAATTAAAAACCAAACATTCTTTGTGCCCAGCGGACAAGGTAATTACGTTTCTCCTGTATTTTAATGTGGACATGCTGCGTGAAAGCTGGTTCAGATGTTATACTCCACTCACGATATATATATATATATATATATATATATATATATATATATATATATATATATATATATATATATATATATATATATATACCGGGTGTTTCCTAACCTCTCTGACAAAATGAAAATAAATGAATGAATTCTCAACTAATTTTAAGGCCATAATGTGGTACAAAATTTTTTCGAATGTCGCTTCTTTTTCGAAATACAGAGTGTTGAAAAAATACTATTTTAGGCGTTTTCTTTTTATTATTAAATTATACATAATGAACTCACATTAACAAAAGTAAAATAAACTGCTGGAAATGTCTTACATGAGCCAGTAAACACCCTTGTACACCACGTGCTAAATTGTCTCTTACATGTTGGAAAATTTCGAGACTAGTGCGAACCGTATTAAAACCATTAATAATAATAATTAATAATACCACCTTGTTTAAAATTTGTTCCTCAAGTTGTGGGGTTCTAACTGTCAGTGGACGGCCGCCTATTGTAAACGTTTCGTCCATCCGGACATGGTACTCGTTTATTAGGAAACCGTTCTACATATAAACGGCTTGCATCGCGCTAAATCGAAGCAAAGCCTACTCATATCATTTGAAACAACAAAATAATAAAAATAAGAAAAATAACACTGTATTCTACATCGGTCTCTAAACGGACTAGATACATCGAATTGTACAGCTGCATAAAATTGTATTTCTTCAACACCATGTGTTTCGAAAACGAAGCGACATTCGAAAAAATGTACCACAGTTTCATCTTCAAATTAGATGAGGGTTCATCTCTTTCATTTTGTCAGAGAGATTAGGAAATACCCTGTATGTATATATATATATATATATATATATATATATATATATATATATATATATATATATATATACCACGATATGTACAATTACTACTATGATCAAAAAGAGAGATCAGTTCCCTATGCACTTGTCCACCTCCCGCTTATCTCTGCAATAATGCGATAGCACTGTTAGCAGGTTCATGCATAAGTTATGTTGTGTTTTATTTTAAAAAAGTATATATTTTACTACAAAAATTTACAACATGTTAATTAATATATATTCTCCGTTATTATTAACGACTTCCTCCCAGCGTTCAACAAGTTTCTCGATACCTCTACAGTAAAAATCGTTCGGCCTTGACCGTAATTCCACATCATTATTGAACGAAACACCCCGAAACTGTTCGAAAGTTATCGAAATAGTTGAATATCTGACTGAGACAAATCAGGAGAATATGGAGGGTGCGGCAATACTTCCCAGCCAAGCGTTTGAATTGCTCCCGTTGTCATATTAGCAATGTGAGGACGAGTGGTGTGATGAAGAAGAAGGTCATGCTACCGATGGAGTCGTTTTTCCCGAATAGCTTCGTAGAGTTGATGCATTTGTTCAACATATAGCTCTGCACTGACTGTTTGGTTACGCGCGAGCAATTCATAGTGAATGATACCTTCTCAGTCCCACCAAACGCATAACATCGTTTTTCGATGGTGAAGATCTTGTTTCGCTCTAGGCGTCGCTTGTTTATTGGGACTTAGACATTGCTTCTTCATATTCACATACAAACATCATTTCTCGTCGCCAGTAACTATTGGGCAGAGGAACCTCTGATAGTGACCATGAGTAGCGGAAATTTTGGAACGTTGAATTTTGTTACGCCAAATTTCTGAACTTTTCCTAAGGTAGACATATCGTTGATTGGTCACGTTCCATTTCCTGTGCCAACTCCCTAGTTGATTGGCGTGAATTTTCATGTCGAATTTGATTCAATCGCTCTTCCTGAACGATTCAGATCATTAAGGTCGAAAATTCCGCTTTTGAAACGTTTAAACCAGTTTTGTGCCGTCTTAACAGGCATTGCATCTTCACCGTAAACGTCGCAAATCTCACGAGCAGCTTCACTGGCTTTGGCACCTCGATTAATCGCAAAAAGAAGATAATGTCGGTTTTGTCTACTTGACACTCCATTATAATAAGGTTAAACTTTAACAATTAAGAACGAAATACAAAAGCAACCACACTATATGACAGAACTACTAATTATCTGACAAGCTGGATAATGAATAATCAAAATTTTGTTATTTCAGAGCCAACCTTTAAACTAAAAAAAAACGCCATTACCTATGTATCAGCCTAATACATAATCGTTTTACTTCAGTAACAATTTTACTGTTCTAAACAGACCCTTAGTACACACAATATACCCACGTAACACACAAATAGAATTAAAAGCCCCAAACGGCGGTCGACTAGTGGAACACTGATGATGATAGCTTAATTATTGGAATGCGTTGGGTGTTCTTACTTTGATTTATGTGATACTTGGGTATATGTTGTTTATTGAATACCTGACTGATCATCCAACTTTTTTAGCTGTGTTGTAAACTCATATAAAATGAACCAAATTTTTTAACATTGTACAGGGAATATATTTTTTCAAATACCCAAACCTCACTAAAAATGCTACCGTCTTCTCTGTACGAAGTTATTACACAATAAATCCAGTTGTTCGTAAATGAAGCCAAAAAAATGTGTCTTTATTCAGGATTAATTACAAAAAAACACCGTATTGAAACACTCTTGTGTATACAAACTTCATTAAAAGTTTTAGGACAAGAAGGTTCACCCGGTACTTTAACAAAGTCAAGAGGCTCAATTAGTACGTGATAAAATTACAAATGTTATTTCTGAATCAAAAGCTTGGGGTAACAGGATTTCAATTTTATTTACTTAATTCGATAAAAGTCTTTATCTTATAAAATCTTAATACTTGTCATTTTAAATTGTAGCAACCAGCACAAAAAACAGAGGAAGTGTGTACTAAATTTAAAAGCAAATTTCGTATTTTATGAGTAACAACAAAATGAAATTTGTTCGTTTATTTAAAATGGATAAGTTTAAACCTTTATCAACAGTGGCACTATCGCTGGCGTTTGACGCTAATATTGACAGTAACAATCTATTTCTAAGAATGAAATTTATTTTTTTGTACGTTGATACTTAGGTTGTAATCTTTTCTGACATTTTAGACTGAAAAGATTTGAAAAATGTTCTTCAATTTTTTCTATAACGCCATGAACGAATTTCGCTTTTTCTTTTTGTCTGAATCCAATTTAAATTTTACAAAGTGACCCTCAATTTATACACTGTCGAGTAAAGAAGTTGAGAAGTTATCAAAGCACTCTAAATATAATTATTCCTAAATCCTAAGCTAAAACCACAAATTGTAGTTGCGTAAGCAATTTTAGCAATGCTTACAACCGCACACGTTCCAGTACAAAACTAAGACCGTTAAATGAAATTATTATCTTGATTATAACTTTTAGCTGCTGGGTACATTTACAAATGAGAATTAAATTTCGCATAAAGAATTCATTATTGAAAGCAACAAATATATTTCTGACTCTTTATTGTTTCAGGCGTTCTAACGTGAAACGTTTACCAATATAATCAAATACTTATTTTACACTTAGGTAGGCTATTCTAAAATTATAAATGTACAAACATCTGTTAAGTACATGGATAGTATAATTTACCTACTTACTGCATTAATCACGCATGTGATAATGAACGATAGTAGACATTTTGATGAAAAGGAAAAAGGCTCCCTTACACAAAATGAATTACATTTTTTTTGTTCTGACTCCCAATACTGCTACTTAATTTGAGTTTGTAGGCATTGTTCCTTAAGTGGCACCCTTTCTCAAATTTAATGTAACTTTCTTTGTGTTAACCCTTCAAAGGTGGAATTTTTATTTTTAAGTAGAGCAAGCTTATAAATTTAATTATGAAATTACATTTACCAATGATCAGAAATATGAGCTTTTGAATTTTTTTTTCTTTAGTTTTTAAAAATGGTGTGACCATATATCCACACTAGCTCAATATAAGCACAAAGGGTTATTTGTTATTTGGTACGAAATATATGAAATGACATTCAATACATAGTCCCAAGTCACATTTATTACACTGTGTTCGGCCAACACTGTAGCAACCTTCTCCAGCACATCTTCTCTTTTGGAACAGGAACAACCAAGTGGTCCTTATGATCATACCTGATATCATCAGAAATTTTATTTAAAGTGTAAGGTAAGGTAAGGTGTAAGGTTTACCTTCACAATTTCTCGTCTTAAATTCAAATTGGTGATTGACTGACCTGTACTTTTATATAGGGTCCATGCGTTATTTACAACGATATCCAAGAGCCAAGTTAGAAAAGGCAATACCATTTCTTATCTCGGACACCGAACTTGGCATGCAATATCTTGGTCCATGCGATCTGTCCCTCCATAAATTTATTATAGGCGTTGGCTGAGAAATTTGAACAATTTTTTTCTCAGACTTTGAATATCCTTTACCAAAGAATTGGGTTGAATTCCATAAGAAGTTTAGGCCATGGTTACAGGAGCATTGTCAGGCCAACGTACCAGTGTTATACCTTCATTTTTTGAAATTTTAGATTCGATGGAACCTCGCTTTTTTCTTCATTTCAATTCAGTAGATATGATACAGTCCTTTGGAGCCCTATTTTCTCTAACTGTTCCTATAACGCCATAGCCTCTCTGTTTTGTTCAGTTAACAGTGTGAAACTTGTAAACAGATTGTCTGTGTAAATTTGATAACGAAGATCGCGCTCTGAGAAGGAGCATTAGAACTAACGGTGAAGTGATCTTTCCAAATTTTTGATCATAGTCTGTTACTGATTTTGGATTAGTTCCCCAATAAAAGTCGAAATTGGTTAAGTAGCCATTTTTGGCATTTAAACTCCACACTTTATAGCCGAACCTGATAGGCTTTCCGCGGATAAATTGTTTGCAGGTGTGTTTCCCATAATGCTTCACCATACATTCGTCGTAACTCAGATTTTCTGTCGACTTAAAATGCTTTGAATAATGTATTTGAAGCTTTTCAATTAGTGGTCTATGTTTCCACATTTTGTCTTCGGTATTGGGTTTGTTATTGTCCGCGCAATGCAAAAAACTCATAAACTGTCTAAATCTTCCCTACCCAATTGCTTCCTTTACTAACTGATTAATAAAAATATTTTCCGGAAAGAAAGTTATACCCGGTCAAAGTAAGTATACCAAGGAAACGCTTCATTTCATCATATTCGATTTTGGGATCCGGACAATTGAGAAACAGCGCATATTTATTTGATTCCTGTACTAACTAACAGCGTTATCGATAAACAATTCAAATAAATCTGTTGGAGATTTGCCTATAAATTCAGAATAATCTGGCTGCGGAAATATTGATGTCGTTTTCTATATATCACCATCAAACCAAGTTCTTGTAATTGTTTCTTTTACTTTCTTTTGCTTCTTTCTGTTCGAGTTCGTTGTCTGTAAACATTTACTTGAACCACATTTCTGAAACTGAATAACTTCACTTTATAATAAACTATCGCGTCCTTTATTATCTTCCTCATTATATGAATTTTCTGGCGCTTCTTCTAAAACAACTTCGAAGCCAATAATGCGCGTGTTGTTGGAAAAGCGAATTTCTGCAGCAATTGATAATTGGTTACGTGATAAATTATCCATGTCTCCACCGTCTTCATCACCAGAATCCTTGTCTGTCAGTATGTTCGGTTCCGGTGGTGATATCTATATGTCACACAAACCATTATCATCTTCGTGGATGTACACAATATCTAAGGCCTCTTTGAGAGTTGAACCTCGTTTGAAACAAAAAATACCATTTTCTCTCAAGTTTGGCTAGTGTCACCATACGTTCACCGTCAATTATGCATCAAAGTTAGTTGTGTACAAAAAGGAGATATCAGAATCTAATATTATCTGGAAGCTCTTAGCACATTTTGGTAACCATCAAAAGATACATAAACAAAAACTGTTGAATTATTATAAGTTTTTGTTATGCATGAATAAGTTCAAATTATATTTAGAATTTACATCAGTTCTACATACATAAAGACCAAATTTACATCGATTGGGGCTTGAACCTTGATGACGTAGTTGGTTAGCGCGGTACTCTAGCAAAGTACAGGTCGTAGGTTCAAATCCTACTCGAGATAAACTTTTTATTTATGTACTTATTTAATAAAATTAATAATAATTTTTGAAAACTGTTGAGTTTGAAATACCAGTTAGATACTTACACGAAATTGGGTTCCATTATTTGAAACTACTAATGAACACGTCAACTCACGTTCTTTCAGATAACCGACCATATGTCAGGCGATTTTGTGCAGTGCTGCCGGGGTTACATATGGTCTCCGTAACCTTTGATGGGTTAAGATACCTTTCTTTACCATAACTATTGGTACGAAAAGCGTCCCCTGTGTAAAGGTTTATGTTCAGATAACTTCCGGCTGATCATTGAGCGTCCGAAAGACGGACACTAAGTTACCCTTTATTTCAAATTATGTCACATGCCATCTTGTAACCAAAAATGTAAAAAATCTGATGTGTGCAACACATGACCTCACCATATAATGTAATTGATAATTTAAACAAGCCCAAGTAAAATTGAAAGAATTTGATGTGTTTTATAACTAGTGTACTGTGTTTTTTTTTGCTACTGAAAATTTTGTACAGTTTCTTTATATCATTAAATTGTTAAATTGTTTTGTTAAAAAAATCGTAATACTTCGACAGAAACAATTAAATATGACGACCAAGACTCATTATTTTAAATTTAAGTTATTATTTAAATAATAAAGCTTGACGCAGTAAACAAAAAGTATCACGATCGAAAAAGTTGATCAGAGAAAGTAAATAATCATGATCACCCAGTATACATTTAATTAGTCCGTTAATTGAAACCGGGTAAATATGTGAATAAAAGTACAATTGTTATAAACATATAAATCCACTTGTTACCCATATGTTTCTATTGATGCGGTTATCATTTTTACATGTATTCACAGTTAACTTTCGTTGTTGCGAAATAACATAAATTCTACTTAGTAATAAAAAAATTAATTAGAATTCTGACATTTTAAAATTTATCATAACGTGTAAAAATGCAAAAAAAAATTGCGAAAATTTTTGACCAAGGGGCCAAAAATTTTTTTTCCAAAAAATCATCTCAAATGGTCAGAAATGGCACAAAACGATTAAAAATGCAAAACATTTTCGACAAATTTTGACCTAAGGACCAAAACAATTTTTTTTCCAAAAATCTCAAATGGTCAGAAATGGCTCAAAACGTGTAAAAATGAAAAAAATTCGAAAAGTTTTGATCAAAGGGCAAAAAAAACTTTTTTTTTCAAAAATCGTTTCAAATGGCCAGAAATGCCTTAACACGTCTAATAAGATAAGATAAAAAAAAACTCATACATTATGCGTCTTGAACATGAAACGCCGGGACATCAACCAAACCCGCTGCCACTGCGCAACCGGAGGAGTTCACGAACAAACGAAAAACTTGGTAGATTTCCATTCTAGGATGGTTCACTTAGTTACCTACGTTAAGACGTGCCGGTTTGCCGTATTTATACACTCTATAATAGTCGAAATCTGGAATTCCATTTTGACTGGACGGATTTCGCTAAAAAGTTCATCATTCTGTCTACTCATGAATCCGAACCTGGGTACCAAATTTCATGACGATCGGATTATCTTTGTGGGGGCTGTCACGCTGGAACGCATACAGACAGACATGCATACATTTTGAAATTTTCATGTTTGAACCCCCTTTTTTCCAACTTACGGTAAAGCGATGTTTAAGTATGGTAGCTCATTTTAAAGGAAAATGAATCCTATTTAATATTACGCTGGGATCTACTTTCTATCTATTTTCTATTTTGCGATAATTTACAGAAACTAAAGCGCTGCATTCGAAATTTCCCCGACTGATTACAATACCTCCAGATACTTACGTACTGTGAGGTAAAAATAGACGGACTTCAATTTTCCTGTTCATTGACAGGCGTATAAGTTTTCGTGCACGAAATTGCAGATTGAGGGCAGCACAATCGCTCGGTTTATACCTTTATGTATAAATTTTTTACATCTGTAGGATTAACTAATGTTCTCTACAACTGGCAACGCAGCACTTCGTTGTTACATTAAAGGTAAAAACAATTATTTAAGATTAAACCTCATTATACTATATAAATAATCACTGGGTTTTTAGGTGAATTTCAAATAAGTATTAAGGAATAAACAAGTTAACTAGGGTGACATTTCCTGTATAATACAGTTGTGATGCCTTGTACAGAAATATTCTCAATATGCCATATTATCAACTTGTAGACATTTGACTCTCATCAGTGTTTCTAGGCCTATCAAAGTGGGCTAATATTAGTGACCAGCAAAGCTATCGAAGTTTATTAATCGTCAGTATCCAAATGGAAGCATGAAAAGCTGAGCTTTAAGACTTTCATTTTAGTAATTTGACCTATATACCAATAATATAGTTTTATTTACGAATATGTGTAGGACGAATAGAAATTTGTACACATCCGACCTATTTACACTACTTGTAAAATACTGAGCCATATTAGTAGTACTGGGACACTTGCCTCACTACTTTTTTTACGTCACAAGCCCCGCCCACAGGGACACTAGACGCCATCTTCAATTTTGACGTCACAAGACCGCCCACGTGGGAGACCGTATTTTTCACCCTTATTTTCTCCCTTTCCTTTCGGAGGCCTTTTTCAACTATATTTTTTTACACACCCACGTGTGAGACCGTATTTTCAACCCCTGCTGGAATTTTCATCCCTAATTATTTTTTACGCACACCCACGTGTGAGACCGTATTTTCAACCCTTTCTTTTCGAAGGCCCTTTTCAACCCTAATTATTTTTTTACTTGCGCATGTGTAGGACGTGTTTTTCACCCTTTCTTTTCGGAGACCTTTTTTCCAACCCTAATTATTTTTACTTGCTTACGTATAGGACGCGTATTTTTAACCCTTATTTTTAATAAAACTTATGACGCCGATTAAAGTTGCCACCTACAACATATGGCTTTCAATTCTTCTTCAATCCTTTTGCCTGTATTAACGCCTTTTTGTTTTATTAGCTCACGAATATGACGCGTATGTTTCACCCTTATGGTTTCTTTTCGAGGGTCAACCCTAATTAGAGCCTTTTTTGCACATGCTCACGTGAGGGGAAGATGTAGGCCTTGGGCTAGGTCTTGGGGCTGGACTTGAAGCTGGACTTGGACTTGGGGTTGGTCTTAGGATGATTTTTGATGGTCATCTAATTAAGGTCCTTTTGGCTATATTAAGAGCAGTGCCCCTGGAGATTAGGCAAATGCACACGCATACAATGTTGGAAATTGCATAATTAATAAGATATTATTATTAAAATTATCGATCCTATTGCTTTAAAATGGTCAAATGCTATTGGACGATCTTTTACCTATACGAGAAAACGTATTTCTAATAAGGAGGTTCTTGTAAGACACGTGTAGGGCTTCGCAACTTGTTCTCGGGCCTTCGCCCCTGACGTAGATGGTATGGGAACACTAACCTTATAAGACAAGTGTAGAGCTTACTCCTTTCGTGGCCCCCTTGATGCAATTGTATGAGGGTTCTAACTTAATCTTACAGCTGTAGGCCTTCGCCACGTCATACAAAACTGTATTCTAATAATAAGGAGGTTCTTGTAAGACAAGACTTGTATCAGGGTCTGCGCCCTGGCCCCTTTGAGTTAAAATTGATTTTTAGTGCCATCTAGCGGCGTATAGACTAATGAAAATTTTTTTTAATAGAAGTTGATAATACAAACCTCTATCACTCTATCTTGTTCCTCTCTCACCCTCTCCCTTTCGGCTCTTTCTCACACACAAACAATTAATTAATCAATCTAAAACAAATCACGCTCGATCACCAGATCAATCTCAATCAATCAACCGAAATTATGTCTTACAGTTTGCGGGAACCAGATTACAGTTCAAACTGAATACATTAAAGTCTAATTAAATATGACGTGAAATAATAAATAATTTCTACCCTAATGTAATGATGCTTTATGTATATGCACATCCTCTAAACAGTCACCACCTATACATTCGGAACATCATATCTGATTTATTTGCATGTTCAATTACATACACACAAAATTGTTTCATTGTAATGTGTTCATTAACAGTTGTAAAAACCCATTAAAAAAAAAGACTGGAAAGTAATAATTACTTATATAACAGAGTTAAATTAAATTAACATGTTTTTAAGAATATCAAACTAATATAACGGAAATAAAAGGCAGGAGGTTTTAATGGTTTTATTATTATACGTGAATTAACATTAACTACAACTTTAAAATCCACGAATACGTAACAGCTATGTTGAGAGTTGATCTTATGACGTCATCCTATAAGAGTAATAGCACATTTTAAAAATCTTTATCGACATTTTTGTTAGCAATATCAGGTAAAAACATATATTAAAAATAATACGCTTACTTTTAGAAGTTTTTTTCCTTCAACTATACCATACGTTGAACTGAAATTTTTTATACAACGTGTCTCACTTAAATACGGTTTGTGAATGGCTGGATATAAACAGGCCATTACATACCGGTCATTAACTATTTTAGAAAGTAATACAAAAAAAACCTGATTACAGCTACTAGTATTTAACAATCATGTTGTACTTACAAAAATTTACATTCAAAACACTTACAAATATTTTAAAAATCTTGCTAACGCAGAAATTACTTTAAATAATTGAATCTTCAGATTACATAAAACTGTTGTATACTCAATTACGTTCGCACACACACAAACACACACACACACACACACACACACACACACACACACACACACACACACACACACACACACACACACACACACACATGTGATTCACGTTATATGGATTTTTATCAGTTGGGATTAATAGCAATGTCAACTAAACGTTTTAAAAAATTTCCAAGCTGAAATAAGAGTGACGTAATCTAATTTTATTTGCAATTTCATGGAGAGCATCAACATCATCGAGATTTTGAGATACAATCACCTCATCGTCTTCACCTTGAACGATTATATTGTAACAACCTGTAAAAGTAGCTAATAACCCTGACAGATTTTATCAGACACTATTATTATTATTATTACATGGACATGAGGTTAGCCCTAAATTAACTGGTTTCAACACGGCTCTGGAAATCCTGCACACGCTTCAAATATTTCAGTTCGTTCGCAGAAGTTGTACCGTATTCATTTCCTTCAATTTTTATCTGCATTCTGTTTCGAGACTGTAGCACGTTTTCTAATACATAAACAGAATCTTCAATACTATGATACGTGTAGCAGCAAAACACATTAGCTAGTTAGTTTCACCTCTATATTATTTTACATGCAAGCCTGCCCTTATCATAAATAAGTACATCTGTCAAAAAGCTAATTAAACATAACTCCACGGACTGGGCATAGCAAGCAGCGTTTCCAATTATAGCTTTTACTCAACACAATAGTGCCTACAACTACATACAATCGACAAGCACGGCTTTAGCACGAGGATCAAACGAAAACACGTACGCACGCACGCACGTAAGTTCACACGCACGCACGCTCGCTCGCACGCGCGTACGTACGCACGCACGCACGCACGCACGCTCGCACGTACGCACGCACGCACGTTCGCACGAACGCACGTACACACGCTCGCACGTACGCACGTACGCACGCTCGCACGTACGAACGCCCGTACGCACGCACGCTCGCACGCACTCACGTACGCATGCTCGCACGCTCGCACGTACGCACGCACGTACGCACGCTTGCACGTACGCACGCTCACGTACGTACGCTCGCACGCACGCACGTACGCACACACAGTACGCACACACACGCACACACACACACACACACACACACACACACACACACACACACACAGCACACAACACAGCACACGCACACACACCACACACACACACACACACACACACACACACACACACACACACACACACACACACACACACACACGAGTGCGAAAACACGCAAACGCAAAACACACTAACACAAAACACGCAAACACGAAAACACGCTAAAGCGAAAACACGCTAACACAAAAACACACAAACGAAAAACGCTATCGCGAAAGTACGCTAAAACAAAAATACGCAAACGCGAAGACATACAAATGCGAAAATGCGTAAAACGAAAACACGCAAATACGAAAAAACACGCAAAACGAAAACACGCTAAAGCAAAAACTCGTAAACCTGCAAACATGAATCAAGATGGTGGAGCACCGTTAGGAAAAAAAACAAGTTTATTAACAAAATTGGAGGAAAGCTTAACGTTTGAAAACATATTATTATTATTATTATAAACAATACATCATTATTATTTAATAACATGCTTTATCGATTTTCTTCTTCTACTTGAACCGTGATTCGTCGTCATCATCATCATGATTTTGAGATTCGCCCTTCTCCCCTACCTCATCGTTCTTCTTTCTCTTCTGTGAACCATCACCATCACCTTGGATGTGAGATACATTCAGCTCAACCATGTCATCGCTTTCATCATTATCTTGAACGGTTATGTTGTAATAGTTTATTAACAAGTCAGTAAAATCTCTAATGTCCGCTGATGTTGGTTCACAAACAGGAGAATACATTATAATAATGCTCACTCGATGACAGTTACACTTTAAAGAGCGAAACACACGAGAAACGAGTACACAGCTAGCCTTGGGGCCTTGTGTTTATTGACCTAACCACACTCTAATATCGCCCCTAGGGACATGTTTATAAATCTAAACGCCTCTTTTATGATCGAGGTATTTCCTCCTAAGACGGCGCCGTCTTAGGAGAAAATACCTTCGCGTTTGCGTATTTTCGTGTTAGCGTGTTTTCGTGATACCGTGTTTTCGTGTTTGCGTGTTTTTTGTGTTAGTGTGTTTTTTCGTTTGCGAGTTTTCGCGCTCTCGTGCGTGAGTGTGTGTGTGTGTGTGTGTGTGTGTGTGTGTGTGTGTGCGTGTCGTGTGTGTGTGTGTGTGCGTGCGTGGGTCCGAGCGAGCGTGCGTACGTGCGTGCGTGCGTACGTGCGTGCGTGCGTGCATGCGTGCGTGCGTGGGTCCAAGCGAGCGTGCGCACGTGCGTGCGTGCGTGCATGCGAGCGTGCGTGCGTGCGAGCGTGCGAGCGTGCGTGCGTGCGAGCGTGCGTGCGTGTGTACGGACGTGCGTACGTGCGAGCGTGCGTGCGTGCGCGTGTGCGTGCGAGCTTGCGTGCGTGCGTGCGTGTTTTCGTTTGATCCTCGTGCTAAAGCAGTGCTTGTCGATTGTATGTAGTTGTAGGCATTATTGTGTTGACTAAGAGCCATAATTGGAAACGCTGCTTGTTATGCCCAGTCCGTAGGGTTATGTTTAATTAGCTTTTTAACAGATGTACTTATTTATGATAAGATCAGGCGTGCATGTAAAATAATATAGAGGTAAAACTAACTAGCTAATGTGTTTTGCTGCTACGCGTGTCATTGGATTGAAGATTCTGTTTATGTATTAGAAAACGTACTACAGTCTCGAAACAGAATGCAGATAAAAATTGAAGGAAATGAATACGGTACAACTTCTGAGAACGAACTGAAAGATTTAAAGCGTGTGCAGCATTTCCAGAGCCGTGTTGAAACCAGTTAATTTAGGGCTAACCTCATGTTCATGTAATAGCAATAATAATAGTGTCTGATAAAAGATGTCAGGGGTTGTTAGCTACTTTTATAGGTTGTTACAATATAATCATTCAAGGTGAAGGCAATGAGGTGATTGTATCTCAAAATCTCGATGATGATGATGCTCTCCATGAAATTTCAATTAAAATCCATATAACGTGAATCACATTTGTGTGTGTCGCGTGCGTGCGTGCGTGCGTGTCGTGCGTGGGCGTGGCGTGGGCGTGGGCGCGCGGCGTGGGCTGTGGGTGTGTGTGGGTGTGGTGTGGTGTGTGCGTGTGTGTGTGGGTGCGCGTGCGTGCGTACGTGCGTTCGTGCTGGTGCTGCGTGCGTGCGTGGTCGTGCGTGGGCTGTGCGTGCGTGCGGCGTGGCTGGGCGTGTGTGGTGTGGGTGTGGTGTGTGTGGTGTGGTGTGGGTGTGGTGTGTGTGGTGTGGGCTGTGTGTGTGTGTGTGTGTGTGTGTGTGTCTGTGTGTGTGTGTGTGTCGTCTGTGTGTGTCTGTGTGTGTGTGTGTGTGTGTGTGTGTGTGTGTGGTGGGTGGTGGGTGTGCGTGGTGCGTGTGTGTGAACGTAATTGAGTATACAATAGTTTTATGTAATCTGAAGATTCAATTATTTAAAGTAATTTCTGCGTTAGCAAAATTTTTAAAATATTTGTAAGTGTTTTCAATGTAAATTTTTGTAAGTACAACATGATTGTTAAATACGAATAGCGGTATTCCGGTTTTCTGTATTACTTTCTAAAATTGTTAATGATCGGTATGTAAAATTGTCTGTTTATATCCAGCCATTCACAAATCGTATTTTAGTGAGACAAGTTGTATAAAAAAAATTCAGTTTAACGTATGGTACAGTTGAAGGAAAAAACTTCTAAAGGTAAGCGTATTATTTTTAATATATGTTTTTTACCTGATATTGCTAACAAAAATGTCGATAAAGATTTTTAAAATGTATTATTATGCTTATAGGATGACGTCATAGGATCAGCTCTACAAAATAGTAGGTACGCACGTATTCGTGGATTTTGAACTTGTAGTTATTGTTAATTCACGTATAATAATAAACCATTAAAACGTTTTGCCTTTTATTTCCATTACAGCAGTTTGATATTCTTAAAACAAATTAATATAATTTAACTCTATGTTATATAAGTAATTATTACTTTCCGTTCTTTTTAATGGGATTTTTACAGTTGTTAATGAACACGTTGCAATGAAGCAATTTTGTGCGTATGTAATTGAACATGCAAATAAATCAGATATGATGTTCCGAATGTATAGGTGGTGACTGTTTAGAGAATCAGCCTATACATGAAGCATCATTGCATTAGGGTAGAAATTATTTATTATTTCACGTCATATTTAATTAGACTTTAATGTATTCAGTTTGAACTGAAATCTGGTTTCCGCAAACTGTAAGACATAATTTCAGTTGATTGATTGAGTTTGATCTGGTGATCGGGTGGTCTTCGTGCGGGATATCCCTCTTTGTAAATTCTTTGTACTAATAAACAATTTTTTATACATTCTCCCAGTACCCATATCATGTCTGTTAAATCCTCAACAGGAAAGTTCTTTTCAAACAGTATTTGAGTGTTTACAAATTACAATGACAAGCTACTAATTATTCCTGAATAATATCTGTCATTTGTTCACGGCTAACTTGTTACAACAGAAACTGTTAAAAAATCCCTTACTGTTATTAAACTAAGAATATAATTCACATGTCACATGGTGCAATTTTGACTACTTTAATTGGTTAAAATACAAAAACAAAATCGCAGAATAGGCTATCAAATCGGTGATAACTTTATCACCGCATGTTGACTGTCACATGATTTTTATGAATAAAATAGTTTACTGTCAAAGTGACAAAAAGTTTCAAAGAAATAAATAATTGTATTGATTATCTTGCAACTGTAATATTTACTATCAAAGTGACAGATTGTTTAAAATTGTAAACTTTAAAAAATATATTTTCTAGTAACGTTCATTATATTCTCCTACTAAATATGGGGTATACAGGACGTTGAAATGAGAATAATTTTCGTGTACAATTGACCATAACTTTTGAAATACTCTGTATAACGTAATGAAACCCTATATTGGAAGTATGGGGGAGATGAGCTTAATCTAAATTTGAAATAATATATAGGGTGTTCTATTTAAAAAAAAGTATGTTTGGTTCACCCTGGTAATATGTAGCATCCTGTAAATACGAAAATAATTTTATAATGTGAAGTTTGAAGTTGCCTATAATTTTTATAAATAACTTTTTTTGATATCTCCTTTAACAAAGGATATATCGTAATTCGACCCCACTAATGCCGCACCCTGTATATGCTGGATAGCTTCTTTTTCGAGATACAGAGTGTTGAAATTTTGCAAAATAAATAGAGTATTTTAAATATTTCTAAAATGGCAGATTTGAATAATTTTAAATGTGGTACACATTGTGAACTAATTGTCCCTCATTATTTAGGGCTTGTGATAAAATCGAAAATCAGTGGCGGAGATATGGTTGTACCATCGTCCCTTTTCAAAAAAATCTCCTACGTCACTGACTAGTGCAAATCCAATAGTGTCTCCCGATTGCTTATGCTTTTTGGAACAAAAAAATGTGGTTCCGTAGTACACGTACGGCGCACCGTTTTCGAGTTATTTCAGGTTTTGTCAGGTAATGTTATTAACATTTAGGAGTTCATACAAATTCTAACTAAATAGCTTTTAATAAAACTGGTAAATACAACTCATTGACCGATAGATAACTAATGTAACTATTTGTTTATTATGTGCTTGGATTATCGGTTCGTAAAAATTAATGAAATAACCACTTTGCTTTAAATTAGGCACTGGAAAAAATTGTTTTTTAATTCATGTTAACTAACCGAAAATCAATACAAATAAATATATAACAAAACGTTTCAATGGCAAAATAAAAAATTAATGACTAATGTAATAATTGTTCGAAATAAACACCATTTTGTTGAATGCACAACTGGCAGCGTTTTCAAATGGAATGGTTTAGGCTAACTAGCACATCATGGTTAATTTCTGCCCACACATTTTGAATTCTCTGCAAAAGATCTTCTCTAGTTGGCACTGGCGTTGAATAAAGAATTTGTTTCAGATGACCCCATAGGTAGAAATCTATGGTTAGGTCTGAGATCGTTTATGCCATAATGCGCTGGACAACCATCGATGTGCAACCAGACTTGTCTTCGCATATTAAATGGAACGTGTCCCACATATTGTGATTATCCGTCTCTAGAAATTGCAGACAGTTTTTAGAATTCACACGCTGTGGAAGTATATGAGGGCCAAACAGAAATGCCTATCCAAATATTCACACTAAATTCATGTTGAAATTTTCGCGGTCTGAATTCATGAGGATTTTCATGCTCCCATACATGTTGATTATGAAAATTCACAATACCTTGTCGGGTAAAACATGTCTCATCGGTCCATAGAATATTACTTAAAAAATCCCCATTGTTTTAAACGGACTCTAGAAGCCCCCTACAAAATGCAACCCTGCGTTCTTCGTCTCCTGGGTATAAACCAGGGACAGGTTGCAGATGAAAAGGACGTCTGTGGTCCTGTTTTAATATTCTTACAATAGTGTTTTTAGAAGTTCCAGTGGTTCGACTGACTCTTCTTTAACCATTAAATGCAAGAAGTACATTATTGTTTCTCCTTACCGTATTAAAATTCAGACGATTAGATTCCTAGGTATAGCCTTCAACTCTTGATTGACGAATTGAAGATGCACGTTTGAAAAAACACTATGATATGGCAGTCGTCTGTTGGGAAATCGTCTACGTTATTCTCGAGCTGCTACTGCTGTATTCCCATCACAAAAACCTTAAAAGGCATTTTATTTATCGTTTGAAACTAGCAACCAAATTAAAAACAATTTACGAAATTACGTCTGAATTAAAATATTGTTCGTATAAATGTCAAAACTTAGACATAGTTTACTTCGTGAAATTTAAAATCGAAATTAAATTTTTCATCACAGGCCTAACATTACCTGACAAAATCTGAAATATCTCGAAAACGGTGCTCGGTACGTGTACCTTGGAACCATACTTTATTGTTACAAAGATCATACTCAATCGGAAGACGTTATTGGATTTACAATAAAGCCAGTGGCGTTGGAGATTTTTTGAAAAGGGGCGATGGTACACCCATATCTCTGCCGCTGATTTCGTATTTTATCATCATAAGTCCTAAATAATGAGGGACAATTAGTTCACACTGTGTACCAAATTTAAAATTATTCAAATCTACCGTTTTACAAATATTCAAAATATTCTATTTATTTTACAAAATTTCAACACTATATCTCGAAAACGAATCATATATGTTTATATGAAAATCTGACATTATTTTTGTGTTAACTATCCTTTGGTAAAGTCCTGCCGTTATAAACTGGACCACACCGTATATATATATATATATATATATATATATATATATATATATATATATATATATATATATATATATATATATATATATATATAGCTGGAGCTCTTGGAAGATGGGGCCCTAACATCGATTTAATTCAAGTATCTTCAAAATCGTTTCCCTTTAAATGATAGCGTTCTGTGCATTTATTTAGTGGAATATGCCCAATCGTTTTTTAGTTGTACTCATAAGCGGCTTGTTTGGGCGGGGCATTGGACATTGTTATTCATAAGTTATTTGTTTTTCAAAATTTCACAATTTTAACATAAAATTTATAAAATTTCTATTTTTTCATAAAAGAATCATACTCTTGTCTGAAATCGCTACGACGCACCGGTTTCGAAATAAATCGATTTGAACTTTTCATGTGTTAATCATACTTTTATACAATTAACTAACGAATTCATTTACAATTATGAAAGATGCTATGGAAAATAAACAAAATAGCAATTGCGTCAACGTCAAACGCTCTCATGTCATAAATTAATTTTGTTTTAGAAAGTAAGAAATAAACTCGGGTCCATAGTACATTTGGTAGTAGGTCAGGATTTCTATGTTTACAATTCATGATTTTGACATTAATATTGTGCACTCTTGTTAGGAATCCAGAATAATAAAATTAAAAAAATAGTAATAAAACATGGTTTGGTTTTTACTACCGAATTTATTGTGGATAGGCAGAAAAAGAAGTTAAAGTTACTGTTGTTACCTTTTCTGGTTAATATCTCGCTATTTATCCGCTTAGGTTCTTAACAAGAGTACACATTTTACGTACAAGACATTAGAAAATATGAATTTGTAGTTGAAAGTGATTTTTGCACAGTGGCGTAATATTTAGGAAGGGTAAAGAAGTTTATCATTTCTGTTGTACCCCACTGGCAAACGCGATTTAATATACTGTTCTATGGTTATGCGCTATAAGTATAATAATATTATTATATCATTATATAATATATTATATATATATATATTATAATAATATATATATATTATATATATAAAATAATAGAAAATGTATTAAAAATTTAAAAAAGATTTTTGTAAGACATAAATTGTAAATAACATTAAAAGATTAACAATCGTATTAATACAATGAAAAAATTCAATTTAGTAAAAAAATTAATATATAAGATATAATATTAATATTCATACCATAAATCATAAAATGAACATTAAGGAATTATATATTTGATATTATATAATTACAAGATGAATAAATAAGAATAATGAATGCTAATAGATGTTTATTCTACTAACTATCATTGTTAATTCATAGACAAGCTATTTCGACAAAGAATTGATTGAATCAAATTTATTAAAGAAATTTTGATAATGCATAGTTACAATATATATATGAAATTATTGAATAGTATGACATAAAATTACTATTTATTTACATACTTACAGATAACACAGAAATTGGTTATGAAATTACATTACTTATGCAGAAGATTTTTTGAATGGATTTTACGATTTTTAATGTAAAATGTTATGAATAGGCTATTATCTGATTAATTTGAATGTACTATTATACAAGTCATATTTAATTGACATTTCTAAATTAATCAAATAGTTCCTAAATTCATAACTCTTTTACACTATACATAAATGAGTACAATCATTCATACATATTAATCTCATCTTGATAATACATTGAATTATCATATACCATGTTTCTGTGTTTTATCCTATAATATGACAATAATTTAATTTGTAAATCAAAATTGATTGACATAATTTAAATTTAAATGAATCATTTCTTTCAATCTCTTACATGTTTTTAACTGTATCCACATGTTTAAAATCTATATCTTATTAATATTTATCAAGCAAACTTCTTGTAGAATTGTGCAAAGGTAATATTTACTAAAGTTCTGAACAAAGATTTTACTTTATTTTAAACTGCAACTTGGATGCTAAAATCTTATCTATGTTTTTAACTTAATCATAGATAACATTGATTATATATCTAATAGATTATATATATATATACTATATATATATATATATATATATATATATATATAATATATACGTTTATTTGGAAATTTTAAAACTCGGGGCCCTCTGCTTGGTACCCCCTGTCTTGGGCACAGAGTAAAGTTTGGCCAATTCATGCTTAATCTGACAGTTCAAACCACACCTCACTAAGTGATACAGTTCCAGAGAAATTCGATTTTCTAGAGACTGCAACAGACGTCAATTTTTACAAAAAAATTCGAATTACTCGGAAACAGTCCATTTTAGATCTTACACGTGATACATAAAGTTGATTTCAAATGAAACGAAGAATCAGAATATGCAATAATATATAGGGTGTTTCTTTAAAAGAAAAAAGTTTGGTTGCGCCTGGACTGAACGAAACACCCTGTATACTCAAAAATATTTTTGCGTGATAGAAAACTTGACTATGAACAACTTTTATATAGATAATTTGTATTTGTTTTGCGAGCCATTATCCACCAAATACAGACAATTGCCACACCCTGTATATATACAGGGTTGGGCAAATGTGTGGAAACCCCTCATTTCTGGCTAAAATATTGATTGTATCAAAAAAAAAGACCTTAACAAAGGTTAATGTAAATTTTATGATCTATTCAGTGGCGTACTAGGATTTGCAGCAGCTACGCCAATTTTCGAGATATGACGTCATCGATTGTTTTTTTAAATGAGTGACCCTGTATATTTTCGCATATTCAGATATAACGTTTTTCTCCAATTATAATGATATGGTTTGGTAGGTATGCGACTTGTCGTTTTTTAAATATTAAATAAAATAATAAAACAAGAGATCGCTGTCGCTGTACTATCTAATAAAAAATATTCGTTTTTTTTGTTGTTGCCATGGTTATTTCTGTAACATAGCTCAAATATTTTGTATTATTGTCAGTTACTGTGAATTCCGTCAGATAATTTCGGTGTAAAGTATTAATATTGTTTTCTAATCATGGTTGAATTAAGTGAACGTGAGCGTATTTCGTTGTTAATGATGATTGGATTTGGAGACAGGCAGAGATCTTTAAAAGATGCATGTGCTATTTTTAATGCAACATTTCCAGAGAGAAATCCTCACATTTCCAAATCAACGGTTTCGAACATTGTGTGGAAATTTCACGAAACTGGAAGTGTTAGAAATCGGCCAAAATCAGGTCGAAGTAAATCGGCTACAAATAAAGATATGGCACTAGACATTATTCTTGATGTGCAAGTAGAACCGATAACTTCAGTACCAAAACTGGCCTTACATCACGATAGTAGCGGTAGATCAGTAAGAAGGATATTGTCCACAAATCATCTCCATCCGTATAAAATGCATTTAGTACAAGAACTTAATGAAGATGATCCTGATAGAAGAATGCAGTTTTGCCAGTCAATGATGGATCCCATTGAAATGAATGGCAATTTTCTCAATAATATTCTCTTTTCAGATGAAGCAACATTTAAACTGAATGGTTTTGTCAATCGACATAACTGTCGCTATTGGTCTGACCACAATCCTCACTGGATGGAAGAAGGTCACACCCAATATCCTCAAAAATGAAATGTATGGGCGGGTATAATCAGAGGACACATAATTGGACCATACTTTTTGAGAGACAATTTAAATGCTAATCGGTATTTACAATTGTTGCATGAGCAAATTGTTCCAGCATTAGTTCGTTTATTTCCGAACCAGGAGAATCCTGAGCGACCCTCAAATGAAATTTGGTACCAACAGGATGGAGCTCCGCCTCATTATAGAGTTGACGTGCGTCAATATCTTAATGAAATATTTCCGGGGAGATGGATAGGTCGAAGAGGACATATTGAGTGGCCACCGCGTTCGCCAGATTTAAGTCCTCTAGAGTATTTTCTATGGGGTCATTTAAAATCTATTCTGTATAAGACCAAACCTCAGTCGTTAGAAGAACTGAAAGACCGGATTAGGGTGGCTGTGCAAGAAATCTCACAGCAAGTCATTCAAAACCCCGTAAGAGCCTTTGCTGACCGAATAGGACACTGTCAAGGTGCTGAAGGTCTCCAATTTGAGCATTTACTATTTTTGTTGTAAATCAAAAGTTCATTAAAATAACTAAATAATATGTATCTTCTTCATTGTATTTTTTTTAGTTAATATTTAAAAAGTCGCAAAAATGTCTTTTTAGTATTTAGGACAATGCAAAATATTAAGTGTTATATATTGTTGCAATCTCAAGAAAAAGTGCAATTTTTTGAGATTATCAGATACATGGTGTCCCATTTAAGAAAATGCTACTTTTGATAATATCTCAAAAAATAAAACATCTATATTTTTTTTAAGAACGCAACTGGATTCAACGTAAAAAGTCATAAAGCTTTCGTATCCAAAGCTTTTTTTTATCTCCATAAATAACCGAGTCATAAGAGATAATAAAAACCGGCAGATTTTGAGAATCACTCTGTATCTTCGAAACCAATTTAGTTAGCGTAGATCCGATTGCGCCATTAAGCTAAACACTAAAATAGAGAACGAGACACGTATCTTAGTTTTTTTGTATCTCTTACCGTTTAGCCTATACCCTATAATATTAACGAAAAGAAACCACCCGTTACACTGTTACAAGGCAATCGATATTTTAACTAAATCAAGAAAATAGTGAAATATCTCGCTAAGGAGTAATTTTAGCTATACATATATGTGATATTATTTTAAAATATATATATATATATATATATATATATATAATATATATATATATATATATATATATATATATATATATATATATATATATATACAGGGTCCGGCAACAAGAGCGCCTTCTTCTATATCTTCCATTTTATGTAAGCTAGATTAATAAAATTTGGAACACAGTTATAGTTTAGTTGTGTGCATATTCTAAAATTATTCACGCGAATACAGGTTGTTTATTTAAAGAGGACCAAATTATTATAAAAAAATTTAAATGGAGCACTCTGTATATTATTACTTTCTTGAATTATACACATTGTTCCTAATAAATTCGCAATATATATTTCCCTATCCCTAAATATAGCGTTTTTTAAGTTATTTCGATTTTTCTAAAGAAAATTGAAATTACAGAGTTTGCTTTGAAAATGTACCTCCTTAACTGTTGAAAAGTAAAAGTTATCTAATTTATATGAGAATAAGTACACAAATGAATTTTACACAAAATGAGTTAGTTGATATGATATTCGTGTTGGGTGCTGCAGAAGGAAACTGTTTATTGGCCAGCAGAATTTATACTTAAAGATATGCAGATAGAAGACATCCAAACGCAAGATCGTTTTAGAAAGTTATGAGTAGATTTATTGCAACTTCATGTGCCAATTACTCCAATGAACGTGTTAAACCTTCTACAAATGAAGATAGTGAATTGAGGGTTCTTCTCGCCATCCAAGAGAATCATCACAGAAGCTAAAAGGACATAAGTGAAATAGTTGGTATAAGTGAGAGATCAGTAGGCCGCCTTTTAAAGAAGAATCGCTTACATCCCTATCATATTCAGTAACATCAAGAATTGAGCGATGCAGACTTCGATCATCGAGTAAGATTTTGTAACTGGGCCAGAGAAAAAATTACTCAAAACCAAAAATTTTTTTATATTTTATGGACAGACGAATCAACATTACATAAGAATGGATTTGTTAATACACATAATTTTCATTATTATTCCTCAGAAAATCCATATTTATTAAGACAAGTTGATAATCAACATAAGTGGTCTTTGAGAGTCTGGGGTGCCATCGTTGGGGATTATGTCATCGGTCCATTCTTTTTTGATGGACACTTGAATGGTGAGAAGTACCTTAAATTTTTGCGTAACGATTTACCGGGCTTATTAGAAAATATTACTCTTGATATTAGAGCCACAATGTGGTATCAACATGATGGCTCTCCTGCTCACTACTCTGCAGATGTAAGAGATTATCTCAATAGAGTCTTTCCAAATAAATGGATTGGGCGAAATGGACCTGTGAGGTGGCCAGTTAGCTCCCCTGATCTGACAAGAATAGATTTCCTTTTATGGGCATACACAAAGAGTATTGTCTATAGGAACCACCAACCACTGCCGAAGATATGCGTAATCGTATAACGCAGGCTTTTCACAGCATTACTCCTGAGTTATTGCGTAGAGTTGAACAATCTTTTAAAGATCGACTTCAGGTCTGTATCCGAGATAACGGCCAACATTTTGAACAATTATTATAAATCATTATCGCTAATGATTAGCGTTAAATTATTTTTTTTTGTATTTTTAGAATTAATTTTAATAATTATAGTTTATTAGTTTCTGTTGCGTTTTTTAATTTGCAATGCAATTGTTTTCCACTGTTTTTTTTCTATTTATACGAGGCCATGAATTTAAAAAAATGTTCCAATAATCTTATACATTTTGAAAAATTGAAAATAATTCGGAAACGGCTATATTTAAGGATAGGGAATTGTATATCGAATTGATTAGGGTTAATATGTAGAAACCAAAAACGGAATAATATACAGGGTGTTCTATTTGAAAAAGTAAACTTTTACTAGTTGGAATAATGTCTGATTGGCAAGTCAATTGTAAACACCCTGTATGGAATTATGACATTTTATTTGCATTATAAGAAAACTCTATCTGTGTACTTGTTCTGATATAAATTAGATAACTTTTTTTTTCAACGGTTAAGGAGGTACATTTTCAAAGCTATCTCCGTAATTTCACTTTTTATTATAAAAATCGACATAACTCAAAAACGGCTATATTTAGGGATAGAGAAATATATTGGGAATTTGTTAGGAACAATGTGTAGAATTCAAAAAAGTAATAATATGCAGGATGTTCCATTTAAATTTTTTTTATTATAGTTTGGCCATCTTTAAATAAACAACCTGTATACACGTGAATAATTTTAAAATATGCACACAACTAAACTATAACTCTATCCCAAATTTTATTAATCTGGCTTATATGAAACGGAAGATATAGAAAAAGGCGCTCTTGTTGCCGGACCCTGTGTATATATATATATATATATATATATATATATATATATATATATATATATATATACGTCTCAACCTAAAATTATTTATTCCAATAAAATTAAAATAAAATACTAACAATAAAACGCAAAAAATAAAATCAAAGTATGTGTCACAACTCGAAACACAGTCCTGGAGACAGTGGAGGATGTTCAAGCACATGTTTGCACCTGTAGCTGGTTCCTCTTCTCCTTCCGTCTTTTGTACACTGTTTGCAGCGCAGAAAAAACTTATTTCGGCTATAATTCTGTAGACGAGGTATAGTTTCCTGAAACTGTTTTACAGGCAAATTTTTAGGGGCACCAAGAGGAACCAGATGTTCGTGTGGTGTGCGTTGTGTTCTTGCATCCTTGATTTTAAGGCAGAGTCCTAACAGGCTTTGGATAAGTAAAACTCTGAAATCGATAAACCTGATTGTTGCTGCTGTGATAGGGCTGTTAATATTTTTGAACAGAAGAAATACATTTCAGACAGCCACATCTAATAGATGAAATTTGATCTTTTTATCCCGGGGCATGAAAAGTGTGAAACCATATGATCACACCTGTCTATCCCAGACATACATTTGTTATAATCGAAAACTTCTATGGGTTTTATTTGTTCTTGTTCTCTTCTGTTTTTAAATCTTATTAGTTTCGGGTTATGCGAAGTCGTTATCGCAACCACTTCGCGATTTATCTCTCCATTTTGAAATGTATACTTTCACTTGCATTTACCACGTATGCTTTCCTTTTCTTAGTTTTGTTTTAGTAACCAGGATTTCCTCTCCCGTCTCTTCTAAGAGTACCCTTTTCGTAAACGAATCTAGAAAATTGCGTCATAGAAACATTCCACTTCGTAACAAATCCCACGGTACCTCAAGCAAATTATCAGTGTAACTTGATATATTTTCGCCAAATAAAACCTTTGAAAGGTCAACCTTAAACTAACGTATAACCACCAACCTCTTTGCTTTTAAGAAATAATTCGTATCCAAAGTATACCGACTAACTGTCGCCAAAGCAAATATATTTCCTGTAATAATTTTAATAGCAAATATAATTTTACAAGACGTAATTTAACTAAATCAACTGTAATTAACGATACTTCAAAATAATAGGAATAAAAATGCAAATTTTTTAACCGATTTTGAAAATTCTTTTTTGCCATATTAAACATCAAAAACTGTATCTTTTTTTTCGAAATTTGACTACACCACTGGATTCATAATCCTTAAGAATAAAAGATCCCAAAATTTCATTAAAAAATATTCATTAACTTGTTCACTGCCGGAATGTTTTTTTATGGTATTTTACGTTCGGGCCGGGCGATATAATGTTTCATTTTTTGGACCAAGTTGCGTAGAGGTATATATCCACGACTAATGAAGTCCCACGAAAGAAATTTTATAATTTACGTCACCTATATGGAAAAAATCGCCGCATACTACTTCACGATTGCCTCACGCCGGAGCGGTCAATTCCTCGACCCACGCCCAAAAACAATTGATAGTTCAATTGAAAGTGCCCGTTTGATTTGTTTGCATGTGGGTATAAAATCATGTTGCAAAACCGAAATTTTGCCAAAACAGGACCACTCACCGAGCAGCAACTATTTGATATTTTGAATAATTCTGATTTTGAAGGTATGTGATGTTATTTTGTATAAATAAAATGTAAATACCAATATAACTCTAAGTCAAATGCTACAATATATATTTTTTGGATGTTAATTAAACTACTAGTTTCGACTATAAAGCCATCTTCTGGTTAGGTATGAACAATAATAACTATTAAAATTTTTCGCAAGAAATAGATACTGTGGTTTAACTAAATTTGACACTTTTGTATTTCATATTCCTGACCTGAAGATGGCTTTATAACCGAAACTAATGGTTTAACATCCAAAATATATATTGTAGCATTCGACTTAGAGTTTTGTTGGTATTAACCTTTAGCTACATTTGAGATATAGATAACCTTTCCTATTTGAATAAAATGTCTTTACACAACACCTTTTTTCTGCAATAGGTGATGATAACGAAGATGAACACACCTTCGATAATAATGAGGAGCTAATGGCATATTCAAGTGATGGCGAAATGAATGAATCACGTCAGCAATTTTTTTCTGAAGGCTATGAACTAACAGAACTCCAAAATGTAGTTGTTGGGGAGAATGCGGATGATGTCGAGTCTGCAGAAATACAAGACCCTGATAGTGAAGGTAACAGGGAAGACGTAGAAATATTCTCTGATTCTGAAGATGACAGAATTCCACTTGTGCGCCAAAATATTGACGGCCATGAATGGAGATCATCCCAAGGTAGGCAGCCAGTTCTTATCCCATTCACGAAAGGATCAGGAATAAATAAAAATCTCTTCGAACTATTGACTGGCCAGGAACCTCTTGGGTTCTAGTCTGCGTTGGTTGATGATAATATATTTCAGTACATTATTGAGCAAACTAATCTTTACGTCACACAAACTATTATTAATGAGAAAGATGTTACATCTCAAGCAAGAGTACACCATTGGTATCCGACAGATATCTACGAGATAAAGCGTTTTTTTGGATTGATTATTTATATGGGCATAGTTCGTCTACCAAAACTAGCAGATTATTGGAACAGGGAACCAATGTTTAAAAACGAATTCGCTCCTACAGCAATGTTCTGAAACAGGTTTGAGTTACCTTTAAGGATGGTTCACTTTGCAGATAATGACGACAACCCACAAAATAACAGGCTCCACAAAGTTCAGAGTTTGGTTTGGTGTATTGATGAATCACTAATACCATTTCGGTGCCGGGTTATTATGCGCCGACATCAAAAAGGAAAACGCCGTAAGTATGGCATCAAAATGTTCAAGCTATGTTGTAATGGAGGCTATACTTATAATATAGAAATTTACGCCGGCAAGAATCTTGATCAAAACCGAACCACCCCATCTAGAGTAGTGATGAAACTAGCTGAGCCATTACTGGATTCCGGAAGAATCATGATCACGGATAATTGGTACACTAGTCTATCATAAGCAGAACAGTTGCTGAATAGACACACACACCTAATTGGCACCTTAAGGAAGAATCGCAAAGGCATTCCGCCCAAAGTGACAAAAGAAAAACTAAAGTCCGGAGAGTATATCGCAAAAGAAAATCATAAGGGAATCACTGTACTTTCCTGGAGAGACAAGGGCTATGTCCTGATGCTCTCTACAAAGCACTCAGATTCTCAAATTGAAGTTCGAAATCGTCGGGGACAAACAAAGAAAAAACCTGAAATGATACTTGCCTAGAACCAAGGAAAATCTTCCGTTGATCAGTCAGATCAAATGACATCATACCAATCACCACTTAGAAAAACTATTAAGTGATATAGAGATACAGGCATCCTCGAATTTCGAAAATCTGTTGCGTATGCATTATGCAATTCGATGCCTCCTCCGCCAGAAGTTGAAGTTGCCACGACAAGCAGAAATCGTCGTTCACGGCATGAAATATCTAAAAAAGAGATAATCAAACGCAAACCGTGTCGGTCGTGTTACGAGACAGCAAAAGAAAGTCATGGCTGGCGAGTAGCAAGGAATATAAAAAGGATTCGAACGTACTGCAAAGGATGTGAAGGTGAGCCCCATCTATGCATTGAGTGTTTCAGCAAAAAACATCGCTCTGGTATGGAGTGAAACCTTACAAAATTCAGGATTTTTACTATTTTTTATAATTGCTTTCACGTTTTTCGATAATAAAAACTGCTTTTTATATGTATGTATGATTGTACTTTTTTATTTGCTGTTTCTTAGCCGTTAAATCTGTACGCAAGAAACTAGTGGTGCGCAACGTTTCTTGAAGGTCGGCTCGGTCAATTTACACGATCAAAACCATTAGATATCGAGAATCTGGCTTGTTGGACACAAAAAACTGACTCGGTTATATTAACCGAGCTGGCGTGGAGGTGAAAAAAATTTCTGGGCCATATAGACCGCGTCGGCTTGGGGAAAAGCTATTTTCTCGGTCACATTGACCGAGACGGCAGGGAACGTGTTACGAACAAGAATAACTGCAGTTGTATGGTAAAAATCCCAAGTTAAGTTTTTTGTCCGGTCTAGAGTTATAATTCATGAAAATATGGTAAAACATCAATCAACAGAAACACACGTTTTACCAAGAGCACACTCAATTAATACCTACATAAAAATACAAATTCAAAAATGGTTTTTAAATTTTGGTTCTCTCCAACAAGTCTCCATTCACTTCAATACATCTGACATACCGCTTTCTAATGTTACGTATAGTATTTTTTAACTACTGATGTGTAATTCTCTACAAGCTTGCCGTATCTTGTCGCATAGTTCCAGTCTGTTTCTGGGGTGATTTTTGTACACTTTTTGAACAATAAGACCCCACAAGAAAAAATCGAGTGGTGTCAAATCAGGGGATCTGGGTGGCCATTCGATTAATTCATTACCTCGACCTATCCAGAGCCGAGGAAAATGATCATTTAACCATTGTTTACTAATTCTGGTATTATGCGCAGAGCAGCTGTCTAGTTGAAAATGAAGGTTCACTCTCTGCAACCGGAAGGTCATCAATAGCATCCCATAAGTCGGTTCTTAAAAATTCTAACAAATTTAACGTGTTTAAATTGCCGTCAAAAAAGAATGGGCCTATAATTCTTTCATTCAATATTCTCCCGCATCATACATTGACATACAATTTGGGTTTTCGGTGGCCCAACATCGACTATTTTGCAATGAAACAACACCGTTAGTCTTGAAAGTTACTTCATCGCTAAATAAAATACACTTTAAAAAACTCCTGTTATTATGTCCTTGTCCCAGAGACCAAATTCTAGACGTTTTTCTTCATTTCCTTCTTGCAATGTTTGTAAGAATTTAGGTTTAAATGGTTTCGGTTTATTTTTTTAAGGCATCTCCGTATGTTTTCTCTTGGTAAATTTAAATCTATGCTACCCACTCTTAAGCTTCCATTGGGGTTATTCTTATAATAATCTAAAATAGTCTGATTGTTCCCAATCCTTCCTCTTTCATTGTTTTTTAAAATATGTTTGGATTCAACACCGGTTTCATTAAAAATTCTGTGCACAGTACTACAGCTAATAGGAGGGCGGTTTGGGTGTCTATTATTGAATATTCTACATACCTCTCGTTTGCTTCCATCATTGTCTCCAAGAAGACGCACGATTTGAATTTTTTCTTGTAATGTTAACTGTAAAACTTCTTATTTGTACTTAGTTTAAATTGATTACGTAGTAATTTTTAGATTTAGTTTGCAAACATTGGATTATTCAGAAAAATTAACTAACTGTCATTCTGACTTTGTTACGGCCTACTTAAAATTTATTACGTAAAAAATAGTGCACTTCGAAAGTAACTATTGTTATAACTTTGTTGCTAATAATATTTTCTATTCATAAAGAAGTCATAACTTCAGTGGTGTAGTAATTTTTTTCCTAATATCCTTTAATCGTACTTAATTTGGAAAAATATCACAATTGAAAATTGAAATTAAAGCAGCTACCACAACATGGCAGTAAGTATTCCAATTTAGTTGTTGATGCAGTTTGGTCTATTCATTTTTTCCTGTCCTCAACACTTTATTTATATTTATATTTGATATTTGTAAATGAAGAGATAAACGGGGTGCTATTCAGTTCGTTAATGAATTATATTATTTTACATATTTTCAAGAGATATAATTCAAGACCGTACAACATAATTAACTTCGGATTTCTACCATACAACTGCGGTGGTCTTCTACTTTGTATTTGCCTTGTTGCCAGCTTTTAAATTTGTCCACAATCTACGTAAAAAATAGATTGAAAAATTTCGCTTCAAAAGTAATATCGCTATAAGTTGGTTCTTAATGAATATTTTTTTATGAAATTTTGCGAGTTGTTATTCTTAAGGATTTTGAATCCAGTGGTCAAGTTTCGAAAAAAAATTTTCTAATAAACTTTTGCCATTTTTGACAAGGAAAAAAGGTATGGAGTGCCTTGAAAACGAAAAATAAATTATTAAGATCTGGGCCATGATACAGTTTTTGATGCTTAATATGGTAAAAGAAATTGTCAAAATCGTTTGAAAAATGTGCATTTTACGGGGGTTTTCCCATTTCAAATGGGCCACACTGTGTGTGTGTGTGTGTGCGTGTGTGTGTGTGTGTTTCCACGAGTGTTGTATCCATTTTACATTACTAATTCCATTCATCTCGGGTTATCTCCTCGTGTATCGTTGAAGGTCTTATAATAACTTCAACGCAATACATATTTGTTTTTCTTTTTAAAAATTTTTTAGTAATTATTTTTTGAGCTACAACCAAAACATACATGTTTGTAAATGGCAACTATAGGTGTCTATGGACTCATTCGATGGATTATTTTTTCTGATTTCAAAATAGTATAGATTTGTATGTTTAATATTATTAGTTAATTAACAATTTTGAAAAAAAAGGTAATTATAATATTTATTAAACAAATTAAACTGTGCCGTGAACATTTAAATAACAAAATAAGCTCATATTCTACTACTAAATTCGTTAAAACAACAAGAAATAATGTACTACATTATCAAAATAAAAAAGTTCTAAATAAATTTAACTTACAACGAAGAGTAACAGCAAAAAATATAAACAGATAACACAATCATAGAAGTGATTCAAAATGCCCTCCATTATTTTGAACACACATTCGACATCGTTTTAAAATTTCGTTGTGAACTTTTCATCAAGTTTGGGTTCTAATTTGTTGTATAGCAACACGAATTTTATTTTTTAAATCCTCTAGATCACCAGGTTTTACTCGGTACACTTTGTCTTTAATTGCATCCCACAAGAAAAAGTTCAGGGGGGTTAAGTCTGGAGATCGCGGCGGTCAAGCTATTGGATTTTGATTTCCTATCCAATTATTAAAACGTTCCTGTAAATAGTTACACACAAGTGATCCATTGTGTGCTGTTGCCCCGTCGTGTTGAAAATAATTCAAACTTTGAATTACGTTCAACGGAAGGAGGTCCAAAATTTCTTCAAATTCGTTTCTTAAAAGTTAGATATTTTTCGGGATTTAAATTGTATTCATAAAACAAGGCCCAAGGATTTTGGTACCAATAAAACCGAACCAAACGTTTACTGAAAAAGCATATTGATCTCTCCTCTCACCAGCAATATGAGGATTTTCTTGGGACCATTGGATATGATTTTTTCTATTGAAGATGTCGTTGTTTGTAAATTTTGCTTCATCAGCAAAACGAATGGTTTTCGAGAATTGATTGTTTGCTCGACTTTCATTAATCAACCATGTAGCAAAACGTAATCTTTTCCAATAATCTTCAATATACAATGTATTTATTACGTTCTTCTGTTTCTGTGTTAACATTAATTTTAAAATTTTGAGTTTTATTAAAAGCCTCATATTTTTTTTAATTCGATTCGAGTTTTGCAAATAACCTCACATCGGGTAGTCTTCTTTCCATGCAAGTTTGATGTTATAATTCCGAAGCAGCATTAGCATATCTGTTAAACACGTTATAGCAAAAAAGCATATCATTTCTTTCTTCAGAAGAATAAGCTATTAATAAATTAATATTCACTATTTAAGTACGAACTACAACTAGTTACAACAAATAATTCAATATCTATTATTTGTCAATCAATGAAGAGTTTTGTTTTAGTTGTCACAGCACACCACGGCAAACATTGCATTTGTTTAGTAAATACTATAATTACAATTTTTTGAAAATTGTAAGATAACTAATATTACTAAATATACAAAGCTATACATTTTTGAAATCAGAAAAAAATAATCCACCGAATGAGTCCATAACCACCTATAGTTGCCATTTAAAATAATGTATGATTGGGTTGTAGCCCGAAAAATAATTACTAAAAAAAATTTTTATTCTCATTTTCCCATTTTGCATAAAAATAGCTATCAAAAGTATGTCTTATAACTTTTTCGTATTTGGAATATTAAAAAAGGTATAACCGATTGAAAATTTGGACGATTTTTGTTATTTTCAGATATCTTAGGAAGTTGGCAACAATGTTGAATTATCTTATCGGTATTTGAATTATCATGTAATTCTGCCCAACTTTGCTAATTTAACCGACTCTGTATCTCTTATAATAACAAAGATACCCACAGAACGTGGGTAGATTCTAGACACCATGTACATACATACAGGGTGTATTTTAAAATCACCGACAAACGAAAACTGGAGATTCTATGATTCAAAATAAGACAAAAATTATCATAAACGATTTTCCGAAAATGCTTCCTAACCGCGATACAGGTTGATTAAAAAATATTTTTTTTAAGATTCCTCAAAAACTACAAAAGATATTACACTGAGATTTGGTACACCTAAATGTCTAATTAAGTACAATTAATCAGGTGAGTTTGAGTCAACTGGCTCCATCCAATGGCGTAGAATATGTTAAGTTAATCACTTTAAGTAAAAAAAAAAACGCACGTTCCTCCTTTTTTTAAAGAAATATTTTTTTGTTAAATTCAACATTTAATTCTGCAAATAAAATCATATTTAGTATTTTTTCGATTCGGCACCCGTTTTTGAAATATCTTGCATTAACATAAACGACTAATAACCAAATTAAATAAATCAGAGATTGCTTTGCATTTGACAGTTAAGTATCTTATGTTGCATTTACGCGTGTTTTGTAATTTATTGTGAAAAAATGAATTATTCCAAACGAGAACTGGTCGATATGCATTTATGTTATGGTAATAATACTAATTGCAATGCTCGTGCAGCTGCTCGACTTTATGAACAAAGATTTCTAAATAGAAGACATCCATATCATACTACGTTTAGAACCGTTCATCGTAACTTAGAACGTTAGAGTATGGAAGTTTAAAAGGAAAGAAAAATTCCGGACGAAATGCTCGTGTACCAGTTGAAATTGAGGAACAAATTTTAGATAGAGGTTATGAAAATTCATCAATAAGTACGCGTGAGTTAGGTTTAGAACTTGGTGTGTCACATAGCAAGTCTTGGAAAGTTTTACGAGAACAAAATTTACATCCTTTTCACCTACAAAAAGTGTATGCATTATTGCCTGCTGACCATCCTCGTCGAATGAATTTTTACGAATGGTTCTTAAATAAAAATGCTGAAGATGTATAATTTGTTAGAAACTTATTGATCACTGATGAGTGTATTTTTTTCCGAAATGGAATAATAAACTTGCATAATTCCCACAAATGGTTAGATGAAAATCAGCATCCAACTGTAGTTACAGCTCACCAACATAGATTTAGCGAATATATTTGGATAGGTATACTAGACAATCACCTAATCGGACCTATCCGTTTTCCTCAAAGACTTACTGGCGAATTCTATTTAAATTTTTTGAGAGAAGATTTGCCAGAATTATTTGACGACGTACCCTTAGATGTTAGAATGAACATGTATTTCATGCATGATGGTGCACCTCCACATTCTACACGAAACGTCAGAGAATTTTTAAATGGATGGTTTCCTGGACGCTGAATTGGGCGAGGAAGTGAAGATTTAAACCCATTGGATTTTTTGTGTGGGGGTATCTGGAAACTCGTGTCTATTCTGTTCAAATTGATAATCGAGAGCAACTTTGGAATCACATACAGATGGCATGCGATGAGATTAGGTCTAAACCACAAATTTTTCAGCGTGATGGGTTTCATTTGCTAAGAAGAATACAAGCTTGCATTCAAAAGGAAGGATGACATTTTGAACAATATGTATAAAAATAATTATTATTTTGTTTTTGATTCCTTCAATAGCTCTTTAATAATGTACCTAATAGTTAACTGCGTTATTTTTTTGTAAAATAAAACAAATTTTCATTTTTATTGAATAATGTCGTCGTTTACGTCAATGCAAAATTTTTCAAAAACGGGGTGCCAAGTCGAAAAAATACTAAGTATGATTTTATTTGTAGACTTAAATGTTGAATCTATCAAAAAAATATTTCTTCAAAAAAACCAGGGGCGTACGTTTTTTTTTTTACTTAAACTGATTAACTTAAATTATTCTACGCCACTCGATAGAGTCAGTTGACTCAAACTCACCTGATTAATTGTATTTAATTAGACATTTACGTGTACCAAATCTCAGTGTAATATCTTTTGTAGTTTTTGAGGGATCTTAAAAAACCTTTAAAAACGTATTTTTTAATCAACCTGTATCTCGGTTAGGAAGCATTTTCGGAAAAGCGTTTATGATCATTTTTGTCTTATTTTGAATCATAAATCTCCAGTTTTCGTCTGTCGGTGATTTTAAAATACACCTGTATACACAATATATATATATATATATATATATATATATATATATATATATATATATATATGTGTGTGTGTGTGTGTGTGTGTGTGTGTGTGTGTGTTTGTGTTTGTGTGTTTGTGCGCGCGTGTGTGTGTGTGTGTGTGTGCGTGCGTGCGTGCGTGCGTGCTGCGCGCGTGCGTGCGTGCGAGCGCGCATGCGTGCGTGTCGTGTGCGTGCGTGTGGTGCGTGCGTGAGTGCGTGCGTGCGTGCGTGCGTGTGTGTGTGTTGTGTGTGTTTGTGTGTGCGTGTGCGTGTGCGTGTGCGTGTGCGTGTGCGTGGGTGCGTGGGTGCGTGGTGCGTTGTGCGTGTCGTGGGTGCGTGTGTGTGCGTGGCGTGCTTGCGGCTGCGTGCGTGCTGTGCGGTGCGTGCGGTGTGTGTGGTGCGTGGGTGCTGTGCGTGGTGTGCGTTGTGTGCGTTGTGTGCGTGTGCGTGGGTGCGTGGACTGTGGGTGTGGCGTGCTTGCGTGCGTGCGTTTCGCGTGCGTCGTGCTGTTTGTGTGTTGTGTGCTTGTGGTGTGTGTGGTGTCCCTATAAATTTGATCTTTATTCAGATATTGAAAAACATTGAACCAATTATTAAATTCTAGTATTTTCTTGCCGCTAAAGTACGCATCATATCAAAAAATTACATAGAACATAATTATTTGGTATGTTAAAAAAATAAAAAATGTCCTTAATAAGCCCCTCTCAAGCGCTGCATTGCTCTCAGGATCTAATCAGTTCCAGGAGAAATAAAAAACAAGCTTAAATACGAAAGTACGTACGTTTGATGACAATGACCGAGCTCGTCGAAACTGTCAAATGTCGTAGAATAAGTGGATTTATCGATAGTGAAAAAATATTGATTTCATAGCCTTTTATACCCACATATGTAAATTCGAGTTGGAAGGTAAAGACGATGAGAGAATTGTAAAAAGTTAAAAGTCGACGCAAAAAAAATTGTTGTAGAAATAAATCAAAACAATGCAAAGTATATGGTACCTAAACGATATGCATAAAGGTGAAGCTTAAAAGTATTGCAGAAGTAGCAATAGAACAGAAATAGGAAGATGAAAACTCAAGGTCAGATCAAAAAAGTGATCAGAATAATGTAATAAGAATAAACCTGAGCGTGGTGGAGAGCTGGGAAATAATTATGCCAAAAATCATCTATGTCGAATAAATCACATTAGTATCATTTAACCTTTAGAGTAAAAAAGTTATATAATTTAAAAATTTATATTTTGTAAATTTATTGTTTCACTCATTTGAAGTTTTTCTTCCATCCAATTTATATTCGTATGTTCATGAACACTCAAACATTTTAGCAAATTATTATATTTATACCGTAATTGTTCAAAGGTAAAAATAATTTTATAATTTTGTTCAACGTTAACAAGGAAACTTAATATTTTTATTCACGCCTATTTTACGTGACAGTCAAATTATATTTCCATTTATTTAATGGCCATTGTAATTTTACGCTTATGATTAATTTATTTCCCTTGCAGTTTCTTTTACCTATTATTCTATTAACTCACAAAAACATCATATGTAAAAGCATTATTAACCTATAATATTATTTTATGTACATAAATGTTGCACTTTCGTACAACAAACGAATAGTATAGTTACATAATGTTAGTGATCTAAAATTTAATTACCATATTATACAAAATAATACAACTGGAGAATAGCGAAGTTTATTAACCTATTCAGTAACTAACGTTAGTTGAGATTAGGGAACAATCTTTGCTCATTTTCTGTTTTTATTTTTACAATCCTTTACAGCTCTTTTACAGAGTGATTAAGCTTTTCAAAGGTAAATTTAACCACCTCAGTTGCAGTGATGTGCCAGAAAGGGCGAGATTGACTCTAATTGCAGATTAAACTTCTAAGCAAAACAAAAACTCGTGAATTGATTCATCGTTTCTTGAAAGGGCATACTTGCTTTCCAAATGCAACAAATTTCATGTTCGTTTCACTGAAAGTTGATTAAGGATTATTGATTTTTATGCAAAAGGTAAACTGCACAAATAAAACTGAGACGTAAACGTTCCTATGTAATTCTAGAAAATTTTTATTATATTGTGCGAAATTTTATTTTATGATAAACAAGCTCACAGTAAACCTTTAACTTTTCTTATTATAGGTATTATTTCGAGGAAAAGCTCATAATCCAGGGATAACCTATCAGTACACGATATCAAAGCGTGAACCGAAGACGGTTCTATATTTATGGATCTTAAGTGATTGGTCACAATGTTCAGCTACATGCGGTGGTGGAACTCAATTTCGTCGACCTTTATGTCAAGAATCTGTTGCTGCTGTTATGCCTTCTGTTATCGACGGAACGGCAACTGTAGTTGATGAGAGCTGGTGTGAGAGTAGTAATCGTCCTGAACAACTTATGAGAACCTGTAACATAGAAAACTGTCCTTCCCATTGGTGGATTGGTCCTTGGCAGTCGTGTCCTGTAACATGCGCAGCTAAGGTAGAAAACTTTTTATTTTAAGAATTCAATCAATATTACAGTGGTTGCAGAGTGAAAAGCCGATGCGGCGTCGCAGCGTAATGTGTGTAGACGTCGGTGAGATGGCTCTGACAGATCAATATTGCGATAAATCAACACGCCCTAAAGAATATGAACCCTGCAGAGCCCTGCCTTTATGTTTAGAAGATTGATGAGTATTACATTACTAAATCAAGAATTTTGAATTACTAAGTATTGTAAAATTTTACATAGCTAGATCTCTTCTGATATTAATGAAAACTGGTTTGAAACTTTTATTATGTAATGTATACTGTTGAAATTATAGATATACTTTTTAACATTGTATCAAAATAGTAGTTCACTCAAGTTGTATTACTCATAAACAGTTAGAACGAGACATTATATAAAATATTGAATACTTATCCAATATCGAATATGTATGTATATACCTAATAAACCTTTTTAGATCGAGTTTGATGCATTTTTTAATTTGGTTATTATAATTTTCTATATTTGTAGTGAACATAAAGCAATTTTGTAGATATGTGTAAAAGTGAGTACATTACTTAAATGGTAAATACAGATCGTTGAAAAATAGATACACTTAGTATTTTGCAAATTTGACAGGAATGTTTATTTTGCTTTATTTGTAGATCAATAGTCACAGCACTTTCGGTAGTAGGCTACCCATAATATAATGTAGAAATGGTATCTCACAGTTTTGATAAAGAGTTCTATCGCAGTCTGGCACTTCTTCATTTTCTTGATTATCATATAATGCTGCCCTAAAATATAAAAAAAATGTTAGTATAGTGTAATTCAAGGTGAGCCCAACTCAATTTTTTTTCCAAAAGTTTTGTACGGTAGTTAATTCAAACTACATGTATTCTGAAATATACTAGATATTCAAAAAATTGCGTACCGTGTCAAAGTTAAATATAGCACCCTATATAGTTTTGGTTTCGTTTTAGAATATAAATGACCTTTCCAAAATGTAAAAAGTACCACTGTTTTAAACATTGCACTTTTGGAGATATTTGTGAAAAAAATTATAAAACAAAGTTTGTTATTGACCGGAATAATAAGTCTTTATAATGAAGTTTTTTATTTCTCATAAAATAGCTTTTGTAATCAGGAGTGCAGTAATACTAGAAACCTTCCCCACAATGCTTAATATTTAGTAAATACTTACTAATGTAATGAAAAAATAACACTCCGTGTCTGAAAAGAAGGCATGTTTCAGTTTTTCGCCACTCATAAACCGGCTAGTTTGGCGGAGTCAGAACTCGCGTGTAAACAAAGATATGCAACGGTAGCTGCAAAACTAACAACAACGCAAACCTTCCGGTACTAACGTGCGCACTGTCGGTCCGCACCGCAGAAAATTAACCAGTATTTACCGAACTATTCCGAGTAAGCGGGTGTACCGCTGAGTACCTGTTGCCGTTGGGTGTCCGAAGTTAGTATTAAGAGGTGAACAGAGCAGGTTGTTGCGCTTTCGAGTTAGGCTCTTATGCGGACTGTCACTCCGCACGTTAGTGTTAATGTCAATTTTTTTAAGGTAAACATTTTTAATTAATTTCTGCTTTTTGCAGATTAATAAACTTTAATATTATTTAATTAAAATTATTATTAATTTTATTATTAATTTAATATTATTTGATTACAGTATTTAAAATGAATTACGAAAGGTAACAAGAATACCTTCGCCAACTCTACGACGAAGTTGCGAGAGACATGTGACGATGACTCGAGTTTGCAGGATGATAATGAAGAGATTCAAGATCACAACACGGATGATGAACAAGATATTCATGACCCAAACGATATCTTGGATCTTCCAGATGAAATAACGAATGTAGTGGCACACGAGATAGTTTGGTATTATATTGGAAAAGATGGCCAAACAAAGTGGAAAAAGCATCCAAGAAATTCTCAGGTACGAGCAAGTGCCCTAAATATTATCAAATTTCTCCCTGGGGTAAAGGGGGATGCGTAAGGGTTAACGTGTGCCGCAGAGATCTGGAGTCTTTTTTTTCAAAATGAAATGTTGCAAGTCATTGTTGATAATACAAATATCTATATTGGAATGTGCAATGTTAATCCAAACAACCGCTCAGCAAGGCCCACAGACATTATTGAGTTGAAAGCGCTTATAGGGTTACTTTATATATGCTCGATGTCAAAAAATAATCGGGTAAATGCCTCTGATTTATTCAGAACAAATGGAAGATCCATGGAAATATCTCGTTTGACAATGTCTCTGGAAAGGTTTAGATTTTTGTTGCAATATATTCGTTTTGACAACAAAAATACTAGAATAAAAAGACAAAAATTAGATAAATTAGCACCGATCCGAGAGATTCATTTAATTCGAATTTGTCTAAATATTTTTGTATTTCCGAACTCACAACGGTGGACGAAATGATGGTGGCATTCCGAGGGAGATGTAACTTTCGAGTATATATGCCTAATAAACCTAACCGATATGGAATCAAAGTATATTCTCTAGTAGACGCAAAATTGTTTTATACTGCGAACATGGAGATATACGTAGGACGGCAGCCGATTGGACCTTATAAAGTTCAAACTGATAATGTGTCTCTACTTTCCCGACTTTGTCGCCCCATCTCAGGAGGCAGCAGAAACATTACAATGGACAACTTCTTTACCAGCATGGCTGTTGCTAATATACTTTTAACAAATCATAAACTCACTATTCTTGGTACCATTAGAAAAAACAGAAAAGAACTTCCACTTGAATTTGTCCAACCTGCTAAACGACCCGAAAAGACTAGCATATTTGGATTCCAAGACAAAGCAACCATAACATCGTATATACCCAGAAAAAATAAAAATGTTCTCATGTTGTCAACCATGCACCATAATGAAGATAAGATAGACCAAGCAACTGGAAAACCACAAATAATAATCGATTACAATCAAACAAAAGGAGGGGTTGATACAGTGGACAAGATGTGCGCGGCTTATGATTGTGCCAGAGGTACTCGTTGCTGCCCAATGGCTGTATTTTATATGTAATTAAATATAGCTGGGATAAACTCATTCGTTATTTCCAAGAGCAATTCAAAATATATGGATAATACACCTCGCAGAATGTTTCTAGAGAATCTTGGCATGCAATTACTAGACGAACACTTACGACGAAGAGCTGTTAATAATCGAATACCACGTAATATCAGACTTCGCCTTAGAGAAATGTTACGTTTACCACTGCAAGAAGAAACATCCAAACCACTAATCAAAACAATAAACGACGCTGCTGTTATTGTGATAGAAAAAAAAAACAGACCTACAAGATTTAGCTGTGTATACTGTACAAAACCTATTTGTTTGGAACATACCAACCACATGTGTAATGACTGTTTGGCTGGTGAAAGTGAGGAAGATTGACGTAATAATTTTAGTTAACCGTTTTTTTAAATATTAGGTTAGAAGTTCTGTTTTTGTTTTTTAAAGTATTATGTTTTATTTGTTTTATACTTTTGCGATTTACGTGTTTTCTACAATTTAAAAAATGTAAACTGGATGTTACGCTTTGTTTTTGATAAATTTTCTGGACAAAGATTGACGTTATAATTTTAGTTAACCATTTTTTTTTTAATTTAGGTTAGAAGTTCTGTTTTTGTTTTTCAAAATATTATGTTTTATTTGTTTTATACGTTTAAGATTTACGTGTTTTTTACAATTTAAAAATTGTAAATTGGATTTTGCGCTTTGTTTTTGATAAATTTTCTGAATTTTTGGATTTGATTAATTTAACTCAAGAATGTCTAATATACTTAGATTAGATGTTTGTGTATATTTTCACCAGGACTGATTCATTTATAATCTTATATCTTATATCTTATATCTTATAAGCTTTCGTTGTTTTCAATAAAAAAAAAATGCGGACTGTGAGTCCGACGTTAGTATTTATGTCACATAAACCCACGTTAGTACCGGAAGGTTAAGAAATAAGCTTTAAACAGAAATAAACAGAAAATTATCATAAATTGTGAGTAATCATCCATTTTGTTCTAACATTTAGATATTTACTAGAAATACTTAATGTGTTACGGAATTTTAGTTACTGGCTGGTAAGCAACACATGATACCTTCGGCCATAACATAAGCAGTCTTCTGGAATTTACCATTTTGAAACAATCTTAACCAGATGTAAGTTAGTTTTAAGTTTCTGTTAAAAGTATTTTTTCTACAACCAAGCGAAAACTACCAAATAAATCGCAAAGTTGCACTTTTCTGAGGAGCATGCTTTTTTTACTTTGTCGCAGGCCGAGCGACAAAGTAACTAAAACGCTCGCTTAGTTACCATGTAAACCTGAATAAAGAAACGTCTAGTGTTTCTGCGACTTTTGACAAAAGTATGCTTGATATTTGACAGATCGACAAGACCACGGATGTTAAGATCGTTCTCGTACAATAAATATGTGGTGTGGTACACGACCTTCCCACCTACAACATGGATATATTAAAAGAAATGTAATAATTTTAATAACATTTTTTTAAGGATAATTATGCTACCTCTTTTATAATAATTTCATTACGAAAATAAGCAACATTCTAGAAATAAAAACAGTTTTTAACAAACATTCTTACAAAAACACATGTGTAGCTCACGTTTTGAAATTTGAGGTTATCAATAATTATTAATTTTCACCGAACATTTTTATAAAAATACCGGTTGTAGAAAAAATTATATGTGTAATTCGAGCACAAAGTGACATTGCCGTTCTCGTGAGATATCCGCGTGAAACTTCTCGCTCAGAGCGGCAATGTATCACTTCACGCTCTTAATACACAAATAGCTATTGTATTCGTCGAAAAGAAAATTAGAGATCGTTTGATTTTTTTAGGTTGACGACATTTTGTCTATTTAGCGTCTGTTTACTTATTCTTAAGGAACTTAGCTAACTTTGTTCCATTACCATCTTCAGAACCCTCATATTGTGCACGAGAGGATGCAGATAGAACTGATTTAGGTTGACAACTCTCTCCGCTGTTATCAAGCATTTCTGACATTAAACATTTGACATAACACATGTTTTCTGGTATTTTATTTGTGTGTAAAATAATTATATAAGCATAACCCATGAAGCTGAAATTTGACAGTTGTCAAACTGTTATTCTTCACATTGGCGTCCTCTGACAGTATTAATATTAGTGACGCAACTGCTCAGAGTCGTGAAAATTAATAATAAATAATAATAATAATAAATCAGTTAGACTCGTTTTGTCTCAAACTCCTGCTTTACTTAATATTAGTAATAGATATTTATATTTCATGTAATATGCATACAAGCAAACTTCTTTGAAACAATAAGTGACCTTTCGCTTGTATAGAACCGAAACTTCCCAATTTTGAATGAAGAGGTTGAAAGTTTTCCACGTCAGAGTACACTCTAGTCCCACTACCTTTAGCGGATTTTGATTTAATCACAACTGCCCCCATCACCCCCGAACAGGTCAACGCATATTTTAAAAAGGGACGCAATTAAGCCCCAGGTCATGATGGCGTAAATCTTAAAATTCTTGAACACCTGCCCGACCCAGCCCTCCGATTACTCTCCGACATTTATAACAAATCCTTAACCCTATCCTACTTCCCGAGGAACTGGAAATCGGCATCCATAGTCATGATACCCAAACCTCACTCCGACCTAACCACACACTCCTCCTATAGACCCATATCCCTCCAGAGTTGCCTCGGAAAATCCTTTGATCAGATTCTTACCAGGCGAACCAGAGACCACCTTGGAATCAACGAACTTCTTCCTAACAGCCAATTCGGCTTCCGTCCCAACCGAACGTGTCACGATCCTTTGTTGAAGCTGCTTACAGAGACTGCGAGAGCATTCAATCACAAGCAATGCAATCTGGCTATGTTTTCGGACATTAAGCACGCATTTGAAAGGATATGACCCTTCTTCAAACTCGTACTCTCGTACCTGACCAATCGGTCAGTTCGAGACAAAATAGGCAACCCTTTTACCGACTCGTTTCAACCTGCAGCAGGCGTACCGCAAGGTCCTGCCTTAGCCCTCATCCTCTACACTTTCTTCGCTTTCGGCATTCCTGAAGTTACACAACCCAGAGTAGCCGTTGCGCAGTTTGCAGGTGACACTATCTTCTGGGCGGTGAACATCGGAACGGCCGCCCGCCTCATATCCAAAAGCCTCGGGAACTTTTTCAACTGAGCGAACCGGTTGAGAGTGTCCGCCAATTCCAGCAAAACCCAAACAATCCTCTTCCAATATCCTAACTATCAGGAAAATGAATTTCCTAATCCTAGCCGACAGAAACGTTTCCCTCATCCTAAACCACGAAAGACTCCCACTCCAACACGATGTCAGCTACTTACACTAAAGCCCTAAATTCGCTCCCCGATGTACAAAGACACTTAACAGGATAAGAAGCCTGAGTCTACGGGGTAGACTCAGAGGTTGCCACCCCAAAACACTGCAACACAACTTCAAAGCATACGTACGCCATGTTATGGATTTCCGAGCACCGATATACGCCAATATAAACCCCAATCACCTCTCCTATACCGCTTCCTGTCAGGGCCGAATACTAAGACGCATACACAGATTACCTTTCAGTTACCCTAACGACCACACAATACAACACATGAACACACCACCCATGACACACAGAATGCAGACATTCCAAGGAAGCTTTGAACACAAAAAAATTTTCGACGACACAATCCCATCCAGAGAGATCTTTACCACTCCCTGCAACTACCAATTTCGTCAATTCCCACGCAAAAGATCCATACTAAAATTCAAACACCCCCGCTGTCTTAACACAACTCCTTGACGACCTCCCTCGTGCCATCCGCATCCCCTCGTCTATTCAATAAGTTAGAGTAATGTTCGTGCTAGAGCTTGTGTTCGTGTTCGAGGTCGTGGTCGTATTCGTGATCGTGTGTGTGTTGTTTTCGTGTTCGTGTTCGTGGTCGTGGTCGAGTTCGTGTTCGTGTTCGTATTCGTTTACGTTTTCGTTTTCGTTTTCGTTTTCGTTTTCGTTTTCGTTTTCGTTTTCGTTTTCTTTTTTCGTTTCGTTTTCGTTTTCGTTTTCGTTTTCCTTTGTTTTGTTTTCGTTTTCGTTTTTTTCGTTTTCGTTTTCGTTTTCGTTTTCGTTTCGTTTTCGTTTCTTTTCGTTTTCGTTTTCGTTTTCGTTTTCTTTTCGTTTTCTTTTCGTTTTGTTTTGTTTTCGTTTTTCGTTTTCGTTTTCGTTTTCGTTTTCGTTTTCGTTTTCGTTTGTTTTGTTTGTTTTCGTTTTGTTTTCGTTTTCTTTTCTTCGTTTTCGTTTTTCGTTTTCTTTTCATTTCGTCTTCATCTTATCATCTCTTCGCTTCATCTTCGTCTTCGTCTTCGTCGTCGTCTTCGTCTCCGTCTCCGTCTTCGTCTTCGTCTTCGTCTTAGTCTTCGTCTTCGTCTTCGTCTCCGACTTCGCTTTCGT